>DWQX01006980.1:0-10634 GCA_018245475.1 Pharmacophagus antenor | reverse complement strand
TAGAGAGAGATATATATCAATACTTATTTTAAGTTTAAAATATATATTTTTAGAAAACACTGTCAAAAATTTTCAAAGAAAACTTCGGCGTGGTACGGAACGTGTTAAGTGGACAAGGGGAACCCCCCTAGTGACCTAATAATAAAACGGTTATTAATATTATTATTAAATGTAATAGATACGTAATATCACGTCCAATTTAGGGTTGCTTCTTTGTTCTCGATATTTAATCTTGTATTATTGTTGATCGAAGTTCAAAAAAAAAAAAAAAACAAAGACTATACTATCGAACGTTAAGCTAAATAATTATTTACAAATACATTGACCCATTTGTTGCGCTTAGATAAGTATTTATATAAACTGACAGTAACGTTAGCACCGATGTATTTCTACAATTAGTCAGTGGCATACCGAATTTTATTACGGAAACTGAAATTAATTAAATTGATGCATAGCCAGCTGTTGCACGGAAATTATTAAAATAATTTTACACGGTGAGTCGGACATTTTTTTCTATGTAATACTATTAAATTTAAGATGTAATTTTAAATCCATTAGTATATGACGCCCATCCACTTAATTTGACCTCGAACACAATTTTCAATAAAATCACGAATTTATTATTATACTTTCTAGTAAAATATCTAGAAATTGACCTTCATGAGATTCTGCTAGATATATAAAGTCTAAAACGTAAAATATTTTTAATTCGTCAATGGAGTAACATTTGTGCTAAATTTCACATGATTCTAAAGGACAATAGAGCATTAGACGGTGAACTGTGCTCGCCCAGAATACATCTGGCTCTCACACGTTTGACTGCCGGAAGACAGCAGTGCTGTTATGGCGGCAGATTTACATTGAAGGCGGTATATAGCCCGGCACCTCGGAGGACATCGGTAGTGAAGTCTGGATAGTGGTACGGTTTTCCAAGCCCGCCTGGTTGGCTACCACTTTCCAAATTCAAACAGCATCGCTCTATTCCGGCGGTCGAACGTGAGCCGGATGTAATCTGTGCGAGCACGCTCAACCATCTACGGCATCATTGTCACCTGAAATCAGGTGAATACGAGGCCAATTGTTAGCCCATGACCGATTGTAAAAAGTGAATAACAGAAAGTGAATGTAATCGTAAATATGATAATAATAAAAACAATGAATGAAAATAATATAGAGAACGTGAGCGCATGGAAGTGGGAAGAGAGGGAGTAACTACAAATCATATTATCAACAAATAAGGTCACTGATTTCGAATGAAAAGAAGAAGAAATCAATCATCTGTACAATCAAATTAGGACACATTATAATTTTAATGTATCATCTCTTATTTGTCTTTTGGTATACAATAAATCTATCTATTTATTTGTTTATACTTCAGCACTTATATTAGTGCAGGGAGGACTTAATGCCTAAAGGCATTCTCTACAGTCATCCGGTATCTAAGAGGAAAGAACAATTACTAAATTATATTTATCACATTTAAATCTATCCATCTAACACAATACAAATATCTGACATAAACTCTAACTGTAAACTAACGACATGTACCTACTTTAACCGCCAACCAACTCGTCCGAGCCGACTGTCCATTATCTACACTAATATATCTTCATCGGAACGGTATTGATAATTTTGACAGTCGTACACATGCGAGACTGACACCGGTGAGTAACGTAAAATTTTTATTTTAATTGCTTAGTGGAAAAATAAATACTATTACAATTTTTAATTGTTAAATTTTTGAACAGAAAATCTCTTGTCACTACATGTTTTCGTGATGAACTCTACCATTACATCAATTCTTATCAAACTACGTAACTTATAAATTGATGATACTTATAAGATCGTACAGTTTTTATTTTGATTATTTAATTTAATATTTTTTTTAGCTGGTCGGTTCTACTAGTTCCTAACAGGTGGCGGTGTGAGTTAATTCAGTGTTAACAATTTGATAGAAACTATTATTAAAAATAAATATTATATGCCTTATTTATATTTTTTTATATATGACATTAATTTATTTATTGCACTAAGTATGTCATTCATCAGAAACTATAATGGAATATGGATTGAATGAAGTGTAAATTCAAAATTGACACAGATTGTAAAATCGTAAAATGTCACCTTACTAAAAATTATGTTTGATGGCCGAGATTATTGAATATTTGTAATTTATATCTTCTTAATATACACATAAATAAAGTACTATTATAAAATATATCTATGAAATATAGCATATATTTTAGCGTATTTTATATATCATTTGAACGATGGTACGGGTTTTCAGACCCGCCTGGCTAGCTACCAGATACTTAAAATTGTTATGAACACTGTCATAGTTGTAAGGATATAAAAATCAACACTGTCCGTCTATTATTTGCTCATACGCCATCTATTATCAGATAATAACAAATAAATAAATTATGGCAAGACTCAATTTATTTTACATACCAGAGTAACATATTTGTCACGTATGTATGCCATGCGATTTACTACTGCTTTCTTAATTTTTTTTTGGCGCAGCGACTAAGCACGCTAATTCAATTGTTGGCTACCTAAATAAGTGGTTAAGTTTGGGGCAGTAGGAAAGTGTATGTAAACCGGTCTAGTTAGCTATCTTTTATATCGTTAATCTGCTTACCTAACAATATAGCCATGTTGTACATATGGGCGCCAGAACATTCTGCGTGAACACATTTGACCACCTTCCGCCTCAATATCGCTTGACATCACGGGAGATTCAGGTCAACGGTTTTTTTCTCCTTATTCCTCTGACACGTCATCAGACTGCTTTTACATCTATTATAATTTTTTTCATCTATCCACTTTCACATTCTTCTTCGTGTCGTGGTCAAAGGTTAACTTATCAGATAAAAAAAAAGAAGTATTACATTTAAAAACACTGAGTTATTATTTAATATGTTCATAAATGAATTTCAGCGTTGAGTATATGTCATGAATTCAAGATATTGAGCTCTTTTAATGGGTTATATCCTGTCATTACTGATGATGCAAGTCATGCTTATAAGATCCTTATTCATTCAGGGAAAACTGTCGCCGGTGCGGACTGAGAATAGAACAGAACAAATCCGGATTGTGGCGAATCTTGTGGAGGACCACGTCAATGCAGATATGGATGAGGAGTGCGTGAAGAAGATAGAAGAGTTGAGACACGCAAGGGAGAAATATGGAGTCGTGAAACCGAAGTATATGGAATTGACGGACTGTTCTAGGATACCCGTACTGGCGTTAGGTACAGCTCTGGTAAGTTTTAATCCACTGTTATTTGTTTTACAGCATGAAATATTTACAGTTTTTTTTCGAATGCTTTTTTCATCGAAATCGTAGCAATATTTATGCAACAAACGTTGCATCATTTCATTTTTAAAGAAAAAAAAAATCAGACAATGTTGCCATAGACTATTGCGCTATCTATAAATGTAATTTAATCGACTTCAAAAGTATTACTCAGTTCACAATTTTGAATCGATAGTTCTAGTTATGATTTTTTGTCTTTTGTATTTTACTGTTTTTATTTTTTTGATAGACCGATCTTTCTAACTTAACCTCTTCACCCCCTTGGCCATATATATGGACGTTTGCTTCTGCATTTACAATAATATATACATGAAAATCTTTAACATATTATTATATTTAAATATTTCTTCACCTTCCATCACTCGTCCACCGATGAATATTAAATAAAATAGATTCCACTGGAATTTTTAAATTGACTTATATTTCTCTTTTGTTAATTGAACATCGTCCCTGAATAGTTTAAGCGTATTGCTTGTTTATTATCAGTTAGACAAGCGTGTCGTCGTGCATTTGATTGAGGCCGCCATAGACATGGGGTATAGAGCCATAGACACGGCTTACGTCTATGGCAATGAGAAGGAAGTCGGAGAGGCGGTCAATAATAAAATCAACGATGGAACTGTCAAAAGGTATGGGCTATTACATTGTTAATTATATATTTTTTTTTATTAACGATCTAAAATTTAACGTAATTTCTCACACGATGTTAAGTGATGATGATGCTGTAAACCCTCCTCCCGGTACAGCCTCCGTGGCGCAGTAGTCTACTCGCTTGCCTTGTAACGCGCAGGTCTCGGGTTTACTTCGCGGGTTCTAGAAGTGACGGAGTTTGGACTGTGGCAGAACTTTTCGAATCTAGCTGACTAGCTACCGCCCTGAATGACCATCTGGCCGCCATAACAGCAATGTTGTGTTCCAGCAATTATACATGTTAGAGCCAGAAGTATTCTGAGCGAACACGTTTCACCATCTATGACCCCATTGTCACTAAACATTAGGTGAAATCGAGATCAAATATAACCTCATAGCTGTTAAATAAAAACGTATAAGGCGTCTCAGACCCGTATCAGTTCGTGAATAAGTGCATAAAAATTCTTCTAGACGAAGTGTGTACTAACACGCTAATGATACAGTAAACGTAGAGGTCCCAACTTCTGTCTGGATATCGACATCTTCGAACCTATAACATCTGCCGAAGACGCCACGTGTGGTGGCGAAATGCCTTGAGATTGCAATTAAGTCGTGATAGTTGCGATTAAAAAATAAGAAAATGGCAAATTAATTTTTGTTTCATTGACTCCTTCAGTTCCGCAGGGCAACGTTTGAGTCCACGTATACGGATATGCGTTTGATATTTTTATTTTTTTATACGGCCTCTGGCGACGTTGTTCAATATATTTTATTGCGAAACAAGAAAAATATGAATGCATTAACGCACAAAACTAATACAGATACGAAAAGGAAACCATAAAAATGTGTCGGTAAATCTAGTGTTAATAATTAATGTGTTCTTTTGTGCCAAAGGGTGTTCGGTTGATTTTATCCTTACAATCTTTATTGTAGTTTTGAGTAAGTTGTGCTACTATAATATATAAACAATGTTTGAAAATCTCTACAGATATTTCAACATTCTTTCGTAATAAACTATTCCAAGGAAAATCTACCCAGTCGTCCTTGACTTTATATTAATAAGACACGTAGTTGGTGAGATTAAAGCTTACATTCTATTACTAATTCTGCTTCCGGAAATAAACGATGAATCGTTCCAGGGAGGATCTTTACATCATCTCCAAACTCTGGAGCACCTACCACCGCCGGGACCTGGTGGAAGCGGCGTGCAGGAGGTCGCTGGCGACGATGGGTCTAACCTACTTCGATCTCTACACCATTCACAACCCAATGTCTCTTCTTGTGAGAACGCTATCTATTATAGACAAAACACGTATTTAAACTCGAATTCGTTTGTCTTTATTCAATATCATCTGTGTAATCACTTTTAATCGACAATCAATTTCATTTCGGTCAGTTCGCAACGCGTCTTCTTCCGAAAAGAACTTACAATATTATATGATACCGAGTGCACCGATCAAAAAGGACGAATACATTTCCAACTAACGAATATACGTATCAGGAGGGCGAGAGTCCGCTGCCGAAGGTGGCGAACGTCCTCCAGTACTCCAGCAGTGACTACATGGAGGCGTGGTACGGCATAGAAAAGCTGGTGAAGAGGCGGCTGGTGCGCGCCGCAGGCGTCAGCAACTTCAACTCAAAGCAGGTCGAGCGGGTGATGGAGAGGGGAACTTTGAAGCCAGTGGTCAATCAAGTGAGCCAATTGTGACCATTAAAAGCCATGGGAAAGTCGAGAGGGTTTTTTTTTATTAGTTACGAGCTAAAATGTGACCACAATACCATTTGATGTCGAGTGACAATGGGGCCGTAGATGGTGGAAGCGTGTCCGCCCAAAGCACTGCTGGTTCTCACGTGTATGGACGCCAGAACGCAGCAACATATGGCGGCAGGCTGGCATTGAGGATATACCTATTAAGGCCCGCTTGTGGAGCCACATCACCACCAAGACTCCACTACACTTGGTAATCGAATGCAGAACTACCGCCTCAACGGCCAGTTTTCTACACCACTTGATCTTTTATTTCACCCCAAGGTCGAAAGCCATCCGTACCTGAGCCAGGAGGGGCTGGCCCGCGTTTGCGGCAGCTATGGCATCAACCTCAACTGCTACGGAGTCCTGGGCTCCAAGGGCACCCCCGCCGAGCTGAAGAGCGACCTCCCATCGGCGATAGATGACCCACTAGTCGTGGTGATGGCAGCTGGCTTGGGGATCACGCCGGCACAGTTGCTGGTGGCGTAAGTGTATAATAAATAATTTATTACTTTTCCATTGATTACAGGATGGTTTCTTATTTTATCGGTTCTCGGTTAACGCTTGTTATCGAGTTCACCCGATAATAAGTGACTATGAAGATGGTGATGCGTGTTCGCTCAGTATACATCTGGCTCTCATATGTATGATTACCAGAACACAGTACTGCTGTGTTAGCTAGTCTGGCAGGTTCAAAAAAAACCCCTACCACTATACTTTTACTAGTATTTTTTGAACCAAAACAATATTAGAACCAAAAGGTTGCTCGCCACACTATTTACGGGACACAAAGTAACTTAACATCATGTGAACTTAATATCAAGTATTAGTCCATTGGTGATAAACAAAGGACAGGCACAGAACAAAATCGTGAAAAAGTATTCGCGATAGACAAAGACAGCGCTCTACAAAGTCGGACCTAACCGAACGTCTCGCTCTCGCTCGCGGCGTGTCAAATCAAACGGCGGGAACTGTGCGCTCACAGGTACCAGCTCAACAGCGGCCGTACCGTGGTGGTCAAGTCCACCAGCGCGGGCCACCTGCACGACAACCTCCTCGCGCAGCACCGGGAGCTCGACCCATCCCACCTGTCCGCACTCACCAGTCTCAATAAGAACAAGAGGACATATACGCTAAAAGGGTACGTGGTTTTAGTATCTATAACTATGTAATTATACTAAGCTTTCTCTGCGAGCTTCTCGGGAATTTTGACTGGCCCGTTAGTGTAATGGTAGAAATTCTGCCTCTTACACATGGCGTTGTGAGTTCAATCCTCGGTCTAGAAGAACATTTATGTGAAGAACATTTGTATTTGTTTGACGATCCATTGTTTATATATATTAAGTATTTATTCAATAATATCTATTTATTTATATCAGTCTTCAAAAACCCATACTACAGGTGCTGCTTTGCTGCCTATCTTCGGAGCAAAGTGGCGCGTGAAAAATGTTCCAGGACTATCTCATTGTATTACTTTCATTAAATCTTATACAGACATACACATAAAAAGACCAAAAGCAAATTGTTTTCACTTCTGCATCCCTAATAATGTGTTTCAGTAAACATTGAAAATATATTCAATGACAAAAACAAAAGATTTGGCTGATAGTTTTATTGTATGTATAGATTGCAGGTTTTTACTTCTATCACCGCTAACGTTTTCGTGATATGAAACAGTGTGGTCCAGAGTTGGAAACCCGCGTCAACACGAGCAAGCAATTATGCACGGTGATAAAGTTTTCACACTACCAACTAGCTATCAACCATTATGTCAATCTGTCGTCATAAAAGCGGTGCTATATTCCGGCTGTCGTACACAAGTGTCGTATACAAGAATAGGAATTATTGTTTCTTTTTTTAACGGCAATAGGCTTACAAATGATCTCGTATTAACTCGATAACAAGTGGAAATGAGGCCATAAATTATGAAACTTACATACGAGTTTTGAATAGTGTCAGGGATTTTTTAAGACCTGGTCAGCCACAACCACACTATGGGCGAACGTGCTTGCATGCATGCATTGCGGTTAAAGTAATAGTCCCACAAAAATTGTATAAATCTTTTGTTAATAACTAACCTTTTGCATTTTCAGATTAGGCGAAACGCACAAGAATTATCCATTCAATATACCATTTTGATAGACGATGATACAGTGTCCATTAAAAACGCGGGCCTTAGTCAACAGAGGGCGCTAGTGTTTATGACTAATTTCTTTACTTTTTTTGTGACGTAATGACTGTTCCGTCAAAACATAGATTTTTGATAGATAAAAAATATGATTTGAAGTTTTCATATTTCCACTTTTATAATTCGATGACGTTACTTTCTGCCAATAACATTGTTACATTTAAAATATTAGATTTAAGTTATCTGCTACGCATTCACTTTTTACTTAATAAGATATGTGTAGAAATTTCAATTTATTTTTTGTGGAATTAGCGATTCGGTTGGGATATGGGCTTTCTGGTTAATTGTTATGTTCTACGTGCATAAGTTATTTAATGATTATTATTGTAAACTAGTTAAATAATTTATTCAGATCGACAACATGTGATATTTATGTTATAATTTAAACTAAACATAAAAAACTTTTAAATTATAATTTAATTATAAAATAGGTTACAAGTGAAAGTTACTTTAATTACTATAGGATGATTAGGAACTATTATCATTTTTTTTAATAACTTGTAACTGCTTGCGGTAGTGGTTTTCATGTAAACTTATAGCAACATTAATGACATTATAAATCAGTTTTAATTTTACTCGACTGTCATTAATTTTTCGATATTTATTATTCTCATAATAACCACGAATTGCCTTTAAACAATATGATTTTCAATATAACAAGAACAGAATATCACATTAAATTATAATTTCATATTACGCCAAGATTTTTCAATTATTTTTATACATAAAACAAAAATTAATGTTAATAAGCTTTATAAGTTTAAACTTTTCAAAATATTTAAATTTATTGTAATCATATTTTTTACTTAAATTTTTTATATTTTAGAAGCACTAATAAATGTTTATAAAAACTGACATTAACTCATTTCTAAAATGTAGTGTCCACCTTTCGGAAATAAATGTTAGAAATAATTCTTAATGCTATTTTATTTATTTCCCTATTACCAGTGCAGAATAAAACAATTATTATTTAGTGATCTTCATTCATTTTCTTTCCTACATGATGATGTTCAAGGTTGTCTGGAAGAGACTGCTTTCAGTAGTAAGACCACCTTTTGCAGTGCTAACGTATTCCTTTACTTCGCTTTATTTGTAAAATACGCTTTTGTTTCATGTGTATTTTATATTGTTCTTATTATGCAATAAAGACTATTCTATGTTCAGAAAAAAATTAAAACGATAGCATATCCTTTTAGGTCTCTTACTCTTACCCCTTTTCTCCTCCAAATAGACTTACCAGTATAGAAATATCGTTGTATATTGAAGAAGTTGTCTACTTGCCGCCCGGCAAAATTAAACACGTGTAAAAAAACATATAAATTTAATTCCTTATCACATAACACATAAAAATCACATATTTATAAAACAATCATTAGTGTTACAAACCATCTTAGCTTGTGTATTACTTACCCGCAGATCTGTTCAGGGACTCACCAGTTGTAGATATACGATGGCATGGTTTCTACAATCCCTACCACAAATGCCTACCACACTCAATGACAATCTGCCGCCATAACAACAGTTATAATATTCTGTACAAAGGCACTGAAACATTTAAGGCCTTCCTTTTTTTCATTCATTCAACATAACATGGAAATTGAGGTGTTAATCCATAGGTAATACAGAAGGCTCTAAATAAAAGCTGTTTTAATTGAAGTTTTAAGATCAAAGAAGAATGAGAGTTATAATTCTTTACATTATAAAAAGGAGAGAGATGAATTATCAGAGAGAGAGAGAGAGAGGGGGTCTCTCTTATCATTTACAAATATAAAATATATACAATTACATTTCACACAATTCACTTTTCCTTAAATCACGATTTCCTCCCCGGTGGTAGTAGTGGCTTCTTAAATAACTCTGTAAAAATACATTAAATATAATTAATTAACAACCATTTATTGGAATTACAAGAGGTTAGAGTGTTAAAACATAATATAGTGTTACGAGACGGAGTATAGAAAGGAGAATGAGTAGATTGCAGCAAGAGTATGATATATTAAAAAAAAATTTTATATCACACAAGCCGTCATCCGCCCACTACTCTGGGTGTGGTATTTTTGATTTAATTGGTATCAAGATCCATCCCGCTCGAGTATTCATTTCATTATAGTCGAAACCCAACTCCCCATGCCTTGGAGGCAGAATTTCAAAACACCCTTTCTCATTGTATAGCTGCACGTCACAAACGACGCACCAATTACATTTCAGGTCTCCAGGAGCAGCGGTTTAGGCTGTGCGGTTATATACAGGTAGGTCAGTCAATCGGTTAGTGCTTTGAAATTTATATGTTTATATTTAGTCAACTTCAATGGAAACGAAAAATATGAAAGCAATTAGATGAGTTAACGTACTTTAATGTTACATAATAAATAAATAATAATAATCTTCAATTTCAGCAAATGTTTATAGTTCATAAGTGTCAACTACCTTCACGGAACACAGGTTTACCCGCTCTTGCGATATTAAAGTCCAGAGAAGCCCGTTCGAGCCTGCTGTGCCACTCGAACATGTCATATCACCGCACCCCGTCTTCGGGCGGAGACATTTCGCTGCGTCGGTAACAATGCGTACGGCGAAAGGTACGGAAGTAATGGAACATCTCGCCGGCGTCAGTGCTCCCGTCCGATCACAACGTGGGTGTCGTCAAGGACAGATCGAATAGGCCTGCTTCTAGATTTGTGTATTTTTCCATCCGAAACCACGTCGTCTCTTATCACCGAGTGAGATTGTGGTTAAGTGCAATATATA
>DWQX01006979.1:0-10659 GCA_018245475.1 Pharmacophagus antenor | reverse complement strand
TCTCCTCCCACAGAAGCTCTATCGGATTGACATCCGGACTCTGAGGGGGCCACTCCATGTTTTTCAAAACTCCATCCGTCTCTTTGTGCTCTAAATATCCCCTGCATAGTTAAGAACTATGTTTTGGATCATTATCTTGTTGGAAAATGAATCCATCTCCGATCAAAGGTAGCCCGGAAGGAACAGCGTTTCGCTCCAGTATCTCTCTGTACTGCTCCTTTTTCATTTTTTTTTTCGAGGTTGAGTGACGCTGAGGCCGCAGATAGTGAATCGCTTTCACCCATAATACTCTGGCTGTCATTTATGTATATAACACTTCATATGGTCACAGAAAAACGTCCTCTTAATCATTTTTATTGTATTTAAGGTATAGTCCAAATTTATTAATTGCCCTTTTATTTGATTTTTTTAAATTATTAAACTTCCTTATTTGTACTGTGAACAAACAATATGATTTATTCATGTTTTTTTTTATCGGTAATTAACTAACAGTTGACCAAGATTTCACATGATTTTATGTGACAATGTGGCCGTGTGGTGAAGCGCGTTCGCTCGGAAAACTTCTGTCTAATTCAGTTTAATGTTGTTATGACAGCAGATTTACATTGAGGGTGGTAGCTATTGAGGAGGATTCGAAAAACCCTAACAACATTCAGAATCCAGTGGCCCGGGCATCGAACCCGTCACCCCCGCTTAGCAAGGTCACTGCGCCATGGAGGCAATCGACAAATAATATTCGCTCTAGGTCACCAATTACGATATACAAAAGAAATAGAATATAACTATTAGAAGTTATTAATAGTTAAATAAAAAGTTAGCAATAACACAAACATCTATAATAAAACTGCTCAAATAAATAATTGGAGAAAATACTACAATACCATGGTGAATTGCTATTTATAATGATTATTACAGAAGGGTTACCAAAGTGTTTACATTAAACTCGTATTCGAGTCGGCAAAACACAAGTTTTAAATGAAATAAACAACGGGGGTTCAAACCTCACAATTAAAGTTATCAAAACTAACACAGAACTATTAAAACTTTAATGGTTTTAATTAAAAATAAACTGTCGGGGAGTGTTTGAGAATATTGCGTATAAACTAATTTAAAACTACAACTTGCACGTCAATTAGTATTTATATCGATATTTTAATGGCAGTTAAAGTGAGCTAAGGTAAGAACGCCCTTGCACGCCCTTTGTTAATCTGATGAATATAACTATTTCATTCTTTATTATTAAGGCCTATAAAGGCCTTTGTGCTAGTTACATATGTAGGCCCCTGTTTGATCGTACTCTACAATAAAAACAACTAATAAATAAAAATTACTTTTATTTTAATTTAATTATATACTAAATAATAATTTCGCTATAAATCAAAACAAACCTTTCGTTGCCTCTCTTTCTGAATGTGATAATATTCCATTAAACAAGCCAACGTCAAGCTTGTTCATATTAAGAAATATAAGTTAAAACATTTATTCCATTATAGTAATTAATGGTCGCGCATAAAGTGTTTTTAACATCGGGTTAGACAATCTAGCAGTATCATCACATTAGTGTATTGGCATTATGCCAACTTGTACAGTTGTAAAAATTTACTTAAGGATATGGAGATAATTTTAATAACGTAAGCAATCCATTACATTTATAAACACTATTTATTCGCTCAGTGGACTTCCGTGTAAACGTTTTGGTGAAAAAATTATTTAAGAAATATTATTCTGCATGTTTTCTCTAGGTAATCCCAGAAATAATTCGGCCGTTTTGTCGTGGCTTGCATTGGAAGATAGGTGTTGATAGAGGAGTTAAAATAATCTATTTATTTACATTCCATAGAGCTTATTCCATTCGTTTAATTTACTTATATGGTGCTCACCTATTGCAGCGAGTGGGTATCAAAAAAAGGGAACAGACGGTGGACTAATGTAAGATTGAAAGCTTCCCTTCTAACGCATTACCATATTTGCCGCTTTTGTGCAATTATATTTGATAGCGATATGATTCACCTTCCATGTGAACTGTTAACTATGACCGCAATACTTTATATTTATGAGATTAACGCATCGTTCATTATTCACCCTTTGCAGTAGAGAAGCGAAAATATTTCAAATTTGTCTTCATGTGAAAAGGGTTAAACTTATGTAGCACAAAAGAAAATTGTACAAAATAAAAGAATGGAAACTAAAGCAATAGTTATGATTTAATTCTCTTGGTACATGCATTTTAATTATTCAGCCAGTAAATAGGTTGTATAATTAAAAAAAAATAATAATGATACACTTGTGTTTACTATTACCTACCACTCTTTGTCTGTTGATAAAGACAGAAATTATGGATTCAACAAACAATGGAACGTTGATTGAAAATGGATCCACTAAACCAAAGCCAATCTTTGAATAATGAAGTCTCTTAAAGCCCCGCAGTTGAACAGTTCTGTGAATCTATTGAGAATTATTAGGTATTGTAGTGTCTCTTATTTAATGCATTGATTTAATAAGAATTTACTGGATAAATTTTGATTGAGTTCTAAAGTTTACACATAAATGACCTAGGACATTTCTACATATATTTTTTACTTGTTTTTAGCTTAGGAGTTCTGTCTATGAATTCTTATTGACTAGCGTATTAACTCCGAAATGAGGAGTGGAGCTCTTATTTACGGCTAGGGTTTACAAATTTAAGTTCTTCAGTTATCGAAGATTAATGATATGGAATTCTACCTCGTAGAAATTATCAGTGGAGGCCTTATTTGTCCACATCGACATAGGCGAGTACTGTACTAATATAATGGGTATAATGACGACCGTCAAATGGGTTCTAGTGCGCAAAAATCCTACATACCCTGTATCTCACGAAAGACATGATTTTTGTTGTTATTATCTCCGATACAAAGAAAAAGTTATTTAAAAAAGGTGTTGAGTTACTTATTAAAACAAAACATGACCATATCCTTAAATGGAAGATAAACTAACTATATTAGAATCAATTTATTATAATCTACATTTAAAATGATTGTTTCGAATAAATAATTAACAAGGATCAAATAAACCAATATATTAGTGGGGCGGGCTACTGACACGCAATGTAGACGCCGGTCCGGTAATCAATTGCAGCGCGTTACATATCATGCGTCACGCCGTGTGCAGCTCATTTAGCTTATTACTGCGCGCTGGAGCCCGCGACTAATGGCTTCGTACGCACCGGCGTACGAACGGATTGCAAACAAATACTGTTGGCGCTCGGTATATGAATGTATTAATTGGCGTTAAGTCATTTAGACAATTATCACATTAATTTGTTACAGAAAACTATAGAAATTCTTAAGTTCAATTACAAGAAGCCTGCAAGGAGCGCTTTGGAGTAGTTGCTGTTGCGTGAGTGATTACTTTATCCTTTATAAAATCCGTCTAATTATTATAAATTACATTGTGATACGGAAATAACAACAATTTTATAAAATAAATATGTTTAAATGGTACTTATAGTCTATAGAGAATCATCTGTATGAACTTTCTATCCTATTAAAGCGATTATGATGTGTTTGCTTAAAAATAATACAATTTTTACATGTAATTCTATTCAATGTTCTTTTTAGGTGGAATTTTTTTTGAGATTATTTTCTCATTTTAAAAGTACATGAATATTCTATCTTAAACTTGTTAATTCCTATAGAAACTGTGTTTAATTTATTTTTTCCATTTATAATAAATTACTACCTAAAAGAACTAAGTTAGTATTATAAAGAATTATGACTAAATTAACTGAAAAGGGGTATCCCCCCGCCCTTTCAGTTAATTTATTCAAAATTGAAAAAGATAGGTTTTGCTCGCGTTAATAATGTCAATAGAATTTAAAGAGGGTTAAAATTTTGAGTTTTTTGAGTGTCCGAGTGTGAGTTATGAGCTGTGTTCCTTCGTGTTACACAACACATCGCCACATTCCATTCTCATCACCGTGATAAGCAATCTTCCACTGTGTGTTTTAAGCGCAGTTTTTTACCAGCACAACTACCCTGTGTAATCAGTTATCGCCGGCGGTATATCCGGACCGACTTTTTAAAGGTATTAAGAAACATGTGGCCACGGTTGCCACACAATACATTTTATAACACTCAAGCATAAGCGTTAATTATTGTACGGCGAAGTTATATTTGTTCAAGGCGGGCATGTCAGACGTACTGTTTGTTTGAGAAAAGGAGCAAGGAGTAATGAATTCCTCAGATATTCGCGTCTGGCGTTTAATTAAAATATAGGAATGCTGAAGTAACGGATAGCAATTTTGAAAGGACGGAATGGGCGCGGGGAAGCTTCGCATTTGTTTAAAAGATATTAAACTTTTTGTTATATTTAACTAATTATTCGATATATTTTACTATGATTTTTGTACTGCCTCCGTGGTGCAGTGGTTTGCCTTGTAACGCCGAGGTCCCCGGATCGATTCCCACCGCCTGGCTAGTTACCACCCTCAATGTCAATTGCTGTCATAACAGCATTGCTGTGTTAGGGTGGTCATAGATGGTGAGTCAGCTTCTCCAAGTTAGAATCATTGTTAAATTCAAATAAACTTGTTCTCTCTCCTGACGATGCCACGCGTAGTGGTGCACACGTAGATATTGAATTTTAGTCGTAGTATTCGCGGTGAAACAACGCGGCATAAGCAAGTCCTTTTTTTGTTTGTCGAATCATAGATGTTTACAAAGTAACGTAATTTTAATGTAGTGTTCATTGAAAAATAAAAAAAATAAAATAAAATTCTCTACTTTAAAATTTATTTTTAAAGCAATTATAATTAAATAACCATCTATTTCTAGACATAGATATAATAAAAATGAAGGTATTTGTTTGTTGTGATTACTATTGCAAATAATAGTTTGTCATTACAAATATAAGTTTCTGGTCTAATTTAACAATGTATAGTTTACGAATTATTTATTTTATAGAGAACTAATATGAAATAGTATCTTCGCTTTAAGGAGTATTTCAGGTATTAGAATCCGAATTTCTATCAAATTCAACACTAGATTTTAATTAAGGACCGGCACGTTAAAGTTACGGGTTGAAAATTTCGCTTGAGCAGTTCGGATCTTTGCCTGTCCCGATTTAACTTTGCAATATCCTATTTTCAAAATGGTACTTTTCATTAATGGTATACCTTGAAGCATTGGCAAAATATAATTTAAAAAAGTGAAATAAAAAATATAGTTAAACCTTTGATTTTAGTTCTTCTTAGAGGAGGGCGCGTTGCGAACTGACTATAATTAAACAATTGACGATTAAATCTGCTAGTACAAATTATATTTAATAGAGAAAATGTGAGTTTGAGTTTGAATTTAAATATATATTAATTTAAGTAGATTTTCGCGTAAGTATATAATGTGCCAGTTACTAATGATCACTAAAATAGAGTTCATTTCCTTAAGATAAGTTGTAATCATTGGCACTTTAATCTTTTAACGCTGGTGAGTACTTATATTTTCGTTTAGTTTTTGCATTTACAATCAGCCATCATAAATAAATAGTTGGAAACTCTAAAAATATTCCATTTTTTAATCTGTAACTATTTGAATTCCGATAGAAATAAAATGAAGACGTTTTAAAAATTACTCATTTTTTTATTTATGATAATAAAAAAACCATATAAATGTTATACTACAACATGATAATGTCTGTAAACTTCTGATAAGCGGTGAGCACATTTTTTTCAAATATTCCATTTTCCTGTCATTTCCCTGAAACCGACGGTCTTTCAGACACGTCTTGATATGGATATATATCCATCTTGATACTTGCCAATAGTAAAATAATATGCAATCGTTATTTTTAATAGTTTTTAATTCATTCAGCTTAATTCGACAGGTCGAGAATACCGAAAGTGGTTCATACTTTTCACTTAAAATATTTTTGTAATAAACTTGATTAAAAGAAACTGTATTTTCACTTTGTGAACCTTGTATGAATTCTATTTTATCTCTAGTTTCGGCGTTTTTCATGAATTTTTTTAACTGTCCATCCCTAACAGCCGTTAGAAATTTTTTATGTATTTGAATATTTATTTGGCAGCGGCTTAATGTCTCCTAAACTTCTGAATAAGTTTTGCTTAATGTTTTTTTATTGAAATAGTAGCTCTATTTTTATTTGAAATGGGATAATATTTGACCTCTCTTTGACATGATGATAAATGACAATGAGGCCGTGGATGGTAAAAAGCGTCCGCCTAAAATACACCGGGTTACATATTCGTGACTGTTTGGACACACGATTACTGTTATGGCGGCTGATTGGCATTGAGGGTAGCTACCTAGACTCCAAAAAGCTCTTCTTTCATCCAGACTACTGTTTGTGTTGCCCGGGAAACGAACACTGCGTCTTCGGGGGAGAAGCTTTATTCTACAACGTTTGTAGAGGTTATTTAATTTGTCACATTTTTGTTTACATTGTTTATTAAATGATTAATTTTCTATAATCAAGTATCATTTACGTACCACTATTACACAAGATTTACCGTAACTACAACGTCACTTGCCAACACGCGGTTACTAGTTTTGGCACAAACAATGCCAATTGACTAATGTCGTAATGTACTTCCAGAATTTTGAAAATTGCACGAGTCGCACGTAGAATTTTGTAAATACAAATGAACCCTTTGGCTGCCATGGTAATATTTATATATGTGTCCAGCGAAATCCATTATATAACCCCAGCGCTGGTACATGTAAGCGCATGTGTCCATTACTAATCATAGGCAGGCATATGAATGCAACATCGTGCTTGACGCTGCCATTCTATAGATTTTAGGGTTCCGTAATCAAAGGGAGATGATAAACAGAACTTAGTTATTGACTCCGCCGTTTGTCTGTGGACCTTTATCTGATGAAACGCTATAGGTAGAAAGTTGAAAGCGTTATATATTATACAATATTGTATATATCTATTACCGCTAAAACAACGTAAAATAAATTAAATTATGCAATAAAAGTCATAAACGTTATTAAATGATTACCTCTAACATGTATAGCGTTTTCACGATTTTACGTTATAACTTGACTGGCCCTTTGGTGTAATTGTAGTAAACTGCATCTTACACCAGGGATCGTGGATTCGATTACCGTTCAGGACAAGCATTCATGTGATGAACATTTGTGTTCTGTGTTTCGTTGTTAATATATATTTAAATATTTATTTAAAAATATTAATTAATGTATGTTGGTTTTCTATAACCCACACTACAGATGCTGCTTAGCTATATATTTTCGGATAACGGTACTATGTGGGAATAATGTTCCAGATATATTTGTTAATTTGCGTAGTCTTGAATCGGGGAAATGCTTCATTCATTCTACACTTTCGTAATTATTCTAAGAATATCAGTGAAAACAGTTATGATAACAAGGCCCCCATCGTTGGCGCCCTGCCCGCCGCTCGTACGCCGCCTGGATATTGCGCGTTGGACCGACGTTAAATTGCCTAACAGTAGCCGTATTATTACACTTTATGCACAGCTGTAAATAATATCTGAAGTGCTCCCTTTTCTAGAGAATAAAAACTATTAAAGTTTCAAATTTAACACGTTATACGTACATACCATTGTTTATAACACGTCCACGCCGACGTCGATATTCGTATTCCTCCCGGTGTGAAGGCAAACTTAATTATCGATAGGTTTACGTACGATTTTGAATCGACAAATGTTATGTTATACAAATTAACGGTATGATCTATAATTTAATGATGTATTATTACTTTTGCCTACTATTTTGAAGTATTTACTGTGACACAGATTCAAGATAATGAGTGTATAGCCGATGTTCTTACCGCCTGATGAGAGATTAATAAACTCAATGTGCTTAACAACTAAGCAATGGGACCCGTTTTACAAATATTCGTAAATGTTTCTTTGACAATTACAATAAAACGCAAGTAAAAACTTGACTGCGCCTCCGTCTTACCGCTTGTCTTGTATTGCGGAGGTCCCAGGTTCGATTCCCGGACTATATGAGTGAAGTTTGCATGGTGGTAGGGTTTTTTAACCTGTCTAGCTAGCTACCACCATCAATATCAATTTGACGCCATAACAGCACTACTGTGTTCCGGCACTCATATACGTGATAACCAGGTGTATTCTGGGTGAACACGCTTTATCATCTAATCTTCATTGTCACTTTACATCATATGGAATTAAGGTCAATTGCTAGCCCGTTAGCGTTAAAATAAAGAAAAAGAAAGACAATATTGACATCATGTTATTTTCGATTAGAGTTATTTTCGAACGAGAATTTATTCACCACAAAATTTATCAGACAAGTTGCTACACGTATGAAGCTTATACATAACTTTACTCAAGCAACTCGAACAGGCTTTTAGCACTACTTTTGACTTTACTGTTAAGTTGAGTGTATTTAACATAGTATTATATGTAATCTCTCAGTCTAGCAAGTGAAACTGTACGTCTTATAATTAAAAATATGGATATATTTCTTTGTGTGAAAATGGATAGATATAGTTATATCTAATCAATCAATCTTGATTTTCTTAAGCGTTTTTCTGTTTTTGAATCTATTAAATTTCTCAATTTTACTGAATTGTCAAACTCTGGGTCTGTAAATAACTTCTAGAACGCGTTGCTATGCTGATTATTATAAGTAAATGCATTAATATAAAATTTTAAATAATTTAAATTCAATTTTTATCATTTCTTTGTCTCTCTGAAAAAATTCTGAACGTGACAAATATGTCGAAATTCTAACGATAAATTCAATAACAATCAAAAAAATAATTCCATCGACACTTATATTAAACATTTATAACAGAAAATTATTGTATTTAAAAAAAAAGAAACAAAAATCTCATTCGTTGGTCATTTATGCCGCGATGCAATTAAATTCTTACCGGTGTTATCCTTTTGCTATTTCTCATCCAATTGACTATTCATTATTCCAATAATCCTAATTACCTTAATCAAATAATGGTTGCTAATTCTCGGAGGTATTCATTGAATGAACATTGGAGTTGTCAAGATTTGACAATAAATTAGGGAAATCATGTTCGTTGAATATATGTGATATATTTAAAAATAATAAACTAGAAACAACAGCTAGAAATAACATTCTTGTAATAAAACATGAAAATGATTGGATGATTTAAAAATCGTGCAAAGATAGGGTTTTCGATACATTAATATAGTAAGTATACAAAAGACAAAAAAAATTAAAATCATAAAAGTAATTAGTCACTTCAACGCTAAATCAGTTTCCGTTCGATTGTGCGCTTGTATCTGTGCATTAATTAATCAGCGCTCTGAAAAATTGTTAAGCCACAGATTAAATATATATCTACACCGGTATTTTAATCAATCATTGCTATAAATAAGGCACCTTTTTAATTAAAGAATTAAGCGTATATTATTTAAAGAATATTTTTATTTTCTTATATATGATATGAACATTATTAAGTTTAAATTCACAATGATTATATGATGTTTCAAGTCATTTAAACATGAAACTTTAAGTTTTAACTCACTTGACCTAGCTGAAGGTATTGTAATATTTAATGTAAGCTTACATTAACATGGGTTCCAACATTATACGACTACTGAGGTGAGTCGTGTCATTGATTTGTCAATAACCCAACTCAATGTCGCTTCGGTTTACGCAGGTGACAGCTCAATTGTGATTCCTGGGTAAACGGATTGAAATAATACATGATTTTAATAAATAATGTTCCACTCACTATTGCATTATATCAATTTTCATTAGTATTTCAAGTTAATTAAAATTCACCGAGGCTTGAAATATTTGTGATAAGTGCCAAGAATATAAATACAATTGTTCGTGGTATAATTAAATTAAATGTATAATAAGTCAGAGCCGAATGTGTTTTATTATGCCAAAGTAAAAATTGTTTATAAAATATTCAGAGCTTCTGTAATCATAAATTAATTTATATACGAAATTAGAAGTTCGAAAGCTCGAGTTCAAAAGATGATTTGTGTCAGAGTAAATATAAAAAAAAATAATAATAAAACAATTATATTTAATTTCATGATCCTTTTCGAATATCGTGTCCAATATTAGGACTAATAAAGAGTTAGTAACAATGGATAAGTTATATTATAATTAATAGCACACCTATTTGTTTTCGATAGGTAATCGATGTCAGACATTATTCGGGACGACCCTGAAAAACCTTTTTGTTCGGCCGTCAAGCGGCAACCCTGCTCATTGTATCCAATGTGCGGCTATTTCTTAAAGAGATTTTTATGTGAAAGTAATTTTATGATGTTATTTGGCTCCTTTCTCGGCGACTTGCAAATAATAAATCAATAAGTAATATGGAGGAATTCCCTTTATTAGTACTATTCTCGACGAAATATAAATGTTATATATAAGAATCAGTATTGATCAAAGTTTATTCGAGTGTTACTCATAGTTTGTCATTCTGTTCATATTATAAAGTATTACATACTAAAACGCCATTGCTTATAATATGTATCATAAAATTGTAGAAATAAAAGAATAACTCGTAATGAAAGCCCCACGTTTTCTTTGGATAGATGTAGAGACGAAGGACGAGTAGTAATATAATAGACCAGTGGTTCCCAAACTTATTTTGTCTACTGCCCACTTTGAGAATAAATATTTTTTTAGCGCCCCCATTTTT
>DWQX01006978.1:0-10660 GCA_018245475.1 Pharmacophagus antenor | reverse complement strand
TTATACAGATACACATGATAATGAACTGATGGCACAGAACAATTCCTCTTATCTCTTCTAACCATTATGAATAAAGCACTTCACACTGTCAATATTTATAGTCATAAGAATTTATAGTCATAAGAAATTAATTTATAGTTCTTATATATTTCAGTTCTCTAAATCTTCTTACTCTTCTTATTTCACTGGTATTTTGAACAGGTTGATTTTTTAAATCAGTATCGAAATTGTTCGACTGTGATCATTATTTTTACATCAGAGTTTATATCTCAAAGAGAATTGTGATAAGAATGAAAAAAAAATGTTTACTATCATTTTTCAGTGAAGAATTCTTTTCCTTCTTGTCATTAAAACATTTATCGAATGTGTTATCTTCCAATGAATCCTGTCATCGGTTACTTTGTTTTAATATTAACACTTTCAAGACTTCTGTTACACCGTATGCCACAGTAAGATTCACCTGACTAAATGCTTTGATTAGGTTTAATTTGGATCGATATCATATAGTCCTAGTGTCTTAGGAAAACGTAAAGTTCTGCGGCTGCGTCAACTCCTACCACGGAACGGTACCTCTTTATTTGTTCAGTTCACTCGAATACGGAAATTTACTTTTTTAAATGGAAAACTATCTAGAAACGGCGAACCTTCCTCGTCACAGATCGCATGCTCGCGCATCGTTAATAGAAAGCTTTGACCGTCGCGTGGTACGCCCCGAGACGCATTGTTTACGAAACGCCGGCGCGACTGAAATAGACTATCTGGACTGTTTCAGTTATTAAAACGCGCCCGTTCAATTTTTACTCGGTCTATTATACACGCGTCTAAACAATGTAATCGGCTGCATGTTTATAAGATATTCAGCGCGATGTAGTACAAACAGTAACAACCATGCATAAATAAGTATAAAATTTTATCTTTGTCTATTTTTTTAACAGTTTTTTAGTAAAAGTAAGCCTTGTTAACTCTTTGAGCGCTGAATTGCCTGTTAATCACGCTATGCACGCGCACTCACTGCGATTGCACGTTAGGCACGTGCCGTGGACTGCCGACTCCTTACGTGAAGCCCTACCATTGGCTTCGTACCTTTTCCGTAAGAACGTAATATGTGCAGACTTGACTTTTATAGCATAACATTGATTTTAACTGAAACAAACTTTGTATTGACCACAGAAGTCTTAATAAACATTAACTTCATTAAGCAACTCTATTATGAAAATGAATGATTATGCAAAAACGCATGTATGGGTTCACAGCCAAAATTGAACGGTAGTATGACCCATGTATGAGATCAAAGCCCTTAAAGGGTTAAGAAAGATTAATTATATTTATTAAAAAAATACTTGTTACTTTCCTTTTGCTACTTTTATACGCCAAATTGTTGCAACCCATTCGGCAAATGAAAAGATTAACGAGTGGGGGTAAGGTTTTCATAAAAATACTCGATATGCTTGACTTAATCTCAAATCCAGGATTATAATAGAATGTTTTAAATAAATAATTTAAAAGCATTTTATACTTATTTTATCTGGTAAAATACTTCATGGTAGCAACCATCACGCATATGGTAACGGACATGAGGTACTTAAACTAAAAAAATATAACGAAGGTACTCCAGCGACCGACATATGAAATATTTCCTGCATTTTATTTAAAATTCCACTCACCGTTCTGCTGTAACGCAATCTCTCATAATTAAGTGAGCTTACGGCATATATTTAACACTGCGCTAAAGTCATGATTATTCACAATAACGGAACGACCACAGGCTAAGTCACGGTTTGTTCGTCAATATAACTTATGAATGATGAAGAGTTCAAAATATTACTTACGCTTAAAATCTCAAACCTTACGTTGATTGACTTTTATAACTACTAAGACATAACTGATTGTATATAAAATACGAAAAACGTTAATTCACGTTCAGCCATTGATCGTTTTAAGCAATATATCTGCGTAATAAATCATAGATTACACTACTAAAGGAGATATTAAAAGGTCGTTTTGTCATTAACTATCCTAGTTGATGGAGTATCAATTTCTTTAAAACACAAAAATCTGCTTCAATTAAAACTTGTTTTAAACAACAATCATACAAAAGCAAAATAGATGAACTGTTAGAAGTTTAACATTTGCACCTGTAGCTTAGTAGTAAGTAGCTGTACCTTTTTAATATCCAAATAGATACAAATGTCATTTCTTTTTATTAGAAGCTACTTTATAACAGTTCCTAATTGTAATATATAATACAAATATCCTAAGCCGTCCGCAATAGTCACAGGGATTTTTCATTTTTATGTATTTAATGTGGGTCGGTGTAAAATTTGATTTAATGTTAACATAGCATATATAAGATTATAAAACCCTCTCTTCAATTTACAAGGACACGTCCCCTGAGCGTGAGATGTAAGTGCCAGGGTGACATAAGTTTCAGCAGTCACGGAAAACGACCCCCGTGCAAGTTGTACACAAACGGTGCGGCGGTTCGGAGTCGAACGGTGAGCGACGGCCTAGCCGCAAACCCATTTCCGGCAACTAATAGCGCGACAATGTGACCATGCTACAATAAGCTTCGGGACAACGGAAAATAATAAAATCGTTTATATTTACCGACCAAAAGATTGAATGAAGTTGCTTTTTAATTTATTAATGCATAGATTTCTCTCGCGTTACGTGAAGTATTTTTATATTTTAAATTATTATATTTTATTATTTATTTTAGGGTATTTATTTTTATAGGTTATGTTTAGCACGTACATTTGACATCTATTTCACCCGATGTTAAATGACAACGAAACCGTAGATGGTGAAACATGTTCGCCCACAATACTTTTATCTCTACATGTTTAAGTTGGCGGTGTTGAATACTTTAAATAAACATTCAATATTATATATTTAAAAAGAAAATCTTGCTCAGTAACGATTTCAATTTTTTATCCTTAATTCTATCTTAAAATCATTACATATTTTCTTTTACCCACACCAGACATTTCGTTTCATTTTAAAGTAATCCATTTAAAAGTTGTCTAGAATAAATCGAAATATAGTCCTTAGTATCATGTTTTACTGAAGCGCGAGAATGCTTACACTGTCTACCTTTGCTTCGCGTATATGAAACACAATACATACAACTAAACTCCAGTACAGGGGGCAGTCCTGTCCACGTAATATACCCGTCAATGCATAATTAAAGAGGCAGTTACGTTTTGTAAAGCGGCTTATCGGCTAATGCCGCTTTTAAGCTTTATTTAAGCGTAAAATACAACGACGAGCGCCGCTCTGAAAACTGCTGCCCGATTTGTGTAACAACTTTTTAATCAGCTGTGTGATGCAGTGGCGGTACTCGAACACAAGCCTGAATGCGCGGCGTACCCTATATAAGCGATATAATGCAGTAAAATTAATAAATCATTATTGCTACGATGTCTAAACACGACTATAAATATAAAAAAAGGGAAACTCACGTCTTATATTAATGTTTTATAATGTAGACGAGTGTGTAAAAGTCCGGGCCACACGCCCCTTATGTGATACATATATTTTTTTAAAACTAAGTCACCGAAACTGCTGAACATTCAATGATAAGAATGCTCTATACTTTGTGTATTTCTTTATCGGCAATAGACTAACACGTGACCATAATGTGACATGGTATTAAATGTCGAAGAGTCCGTAGATGGTGAAGTGTGCCCCCGTTTATTACTCTGGCGATCATATCTGAACCACAGCAATGCTGTTATGATGTAAAACTGTCATTGTGCGTGGTACCTAAACCATGCAAACTGTTCTACTAATGTGGCCCCGGAATCATACCGGAGACCTCTATGTTACAAGCCATACGGCAAACCATTGCGATATGAAAAAATATCTACTATGTTATCGAAACAAAGCTGTTTTCATACCAACTGTCGCATTCAGCTACACTAATTGTACGATAACTCGCGCAGAATATTCTTTTAGGTACCTAATTAGCATTTAAATTTTCGTAACACGCTTGTGGGTGCGCATTTAATTAGCTATTCTAACTAGACGCTACCATATAACTAATTAGTTTGCAATTATTGCGAATTCAACATATCGAATGTGCAGTCCTTTATAAGCCGGTTAGGCTTAGCAACATCACGAGTGGCCACACTACGCTGCTCTCTACGTTACGCGCGAACGAACATTGCTTATGGAACCGGTACGCGCACGATAATCACGCGTTATTAATAAAAAAAAAGTTTAATGTACATGCATTAAGAACATGTGATAACATAAATATACATAAACAGCTGATAAAATGCGTGTCAGTGTAATTTTAGGACTTTATTTCGACTTATTCACCTTATTACAATTGTAATATTGTATGCCACCATTTTACGGTATAAACACAAAGTAACATTATCCTATTACTGATACTTAGCATTTTCCTAAAACAGATTAAAAATTTATTAAACGAGGACATACAGAGCAAATTCTTTGACCAATGATTGTTTTTTATATATGATTAATGACAATTTATTACCTACTTTTTAAATTGTGATTTAAGAAAGAAATAAACGAGTAATTAACGTCCACGCATCCAACTCTTTCAACAAATATATCACTAAACGCCTGCTTCGAATAAAGACGTGAACTTAAACAACATTTAAGTCTGAAAAAAAATGTGTTTCGGTGATGAGCAATAAAGCTATATTGCATTAACAGAAAGAAAGAGGCGACGAAAATAAATTGGACAGCTAATGAATTTAATAAAACAAAAAATTGTTTAACTAATTGCCGCTTTGAAGTAGGACGCATATCTTCTGAAGTCGCCTGTGACGTGTAGCGGCGGAACATTTTGATATTAATTTAATCTTAATATTCGCAATTTAGAGAAGCGGAAATTAGCAAATATTTTTTTGTTTCATCAAGTCTTGGAGTTGCGCAAAGCGACGTTTGGATCAATAGATTACCGGCTCCATTTCTCAGCCTTTACAAAGAACCATCTAATATTTTTATTTCTACAATGTATGAGTAAACAAAAAGCTATTTATTAAAAATAAAACCCTACGATCATCACGTAGGACAGTCCGCGGTGCACGCGCAGACGTAGCCATCCCCCCGTCACCTAGCGGCGAAACTAATTCAATAATAAAGCAATTCCAGCGCTGCACACCTCGGCAGCCCCCGCAAAGTGCCGACAACAACCGCACCGCGCTCGCAACGTACGTGTCAGTTATTATAGCCGAATGCGCTGCCGGGTTAATTAAAAACTTTAACGAACTACAACAAACCCGAAACGAAGCCGCTGTTGGGAGAACACGGCGCCTGTCAATGTTGGCTGCCGAAAGTATTTGAATGCAGCAAACACAAAGCTAATTATTTAGCAGCGAGGCATTGTCATTAGTTTACGCGGTACTCTGCCGGTCGAGGATGACGGGGCACTTTTTTTTATCTATAATATTTTAGGTCTTTGTTATTACTTTATAATATTGTATTGAATTTGTACTGTTAATTGTATGTTGCATTATATTATGTTTTTGAAAATAAATAATATTGTCTTTTGGATGTAAACATATATTCTTTTATTAACATAGACTATCGCCTGACCACGATTCCACCCGATGATAATTTGAAATGGTGTCGGCAATGGTGAAGCGCACTCGTCTAGTCGGATATTTTAAATAGCTTTTCAAATTGTATTTACGAAGGCATACACAAAAAAAATAAATAAAAAATAAATTATTCATTAAAGCTTTCCTTCTATAAAAAAAAATCGTTAATAACAGCGTGCTATCAGGTGGATGAATTTAAGAAATATATATCCAAATATTTATTACAGAGTTCACACAACATTGGTACTACCGTTTTCAATGGACATGTTTATACTAACAGGAAACCAAGATAATGTTCCAAAAATTAAATATAAAATTTATAAAACATTTTTTAAAGAAAAATTACATGTGAAGAAGATAATTAATTGAAATGTAAAAAACAAAATGTTTTAAACAATTGGTGCAAACATTCGTTTTGACCGGTCGGTAGTTCTTATGGTAAGAGGCACGTGGCTGAAACAAAATGTTACATGTATTCATTCATGATGAAACTAATATTGTATTATTGTATCGCATCTTTATAATGAAAATGACCTAAATAAAAACTGTTACAATGACTACTTTTGCTATGAACTGCTTTTATATATCCTTCTCTTAAACTTCGTTGTGGAAAAGAGTATTACAAGTGATTTCGTTGTCATATAATGAAAGACGAAAGTTTTAACTTTATCTTCATCATTATATATTAATTAATTTGAGATTTTTGAGTCACTTTCACTCTTACGTTATGTATGCACATACGATTGTTCTTTTATATATTTATAAAAAGAAACTGAAATATATATAACACAAAATGTAAACAAAAAAAAAAGCAGAAAACTACTAGTATAACACATTAATACACATGATCACTTTTAAACCTCTGATTTTATGGTCCGTGTTAGGATTGCTGGTCAGAACTAGTACAAATAAATAAAAAATAAGGGTGTGGAGATATAAAGGGATTGTTTACCATCAATAGGTCATAGACCCGACCCCCGTGACACGCACTACGTTACGACCGCGTGTTAGACGCTTATAAATTAACACTTGACATTCAAGTACGCATTAAGATGTAATCAGTTTAAATACTACACAATGGTAAGATTTTTTTTAATCGCTCAAGATTTGACATAAATTTCGCGTGATGTTAAGTGATAATGAGGTCGAAGACGGTCAAGAGTGCTCATTCAGAACAGTCTGGCTTTTATATGTTAACAGCCAGAACATAGTTATACAGTCATTGACATTAAATCTATTTTATTATTATGTATCCTATTTTGGGTGTCGCTACTCCCACACAAGCCCGAAATTCCGGCACACGCCATTTAAACAAAATAGTGCACTCAAATAAATAAATCATAATTGCTACAGAGTTGAAACATGACCGATAATTAAATGAAATAATCACGTTATGTATTAATTTTTTTTTTATGTAAATGCGTATATAAGTGTTCGCGCTTGCCCCGCAACCGCGCCGCTGTCGCTGTTATGACAATACATTGACACTGCTGTATTTTAGCAGCGACATGTGTATATGAACGCCAAAGTATTCTGAGAGGAGACACATCTACAGCCTCATTTTTGTAAATCAACAGTTACTTTTTCATTAAAAATTACTTACATATAACTTTTACATATGTATGTTAATCAGATCTTGATCATACGATGATTTTTCTATATGCTCTATGCGACAATTTATAATTAATGTATGTAATGTACGTTACTATAATAAAAACCTTCAAACAGCGAACGTAATAATGGCTGGGTTTACAACAAATTGTCTTCGTACCAAACGTATACGATACCGGAATACGTTACTGGCTAGAATCTGTTGTCTAGACTGAAAAATATTCAGGTTGCATCCAGACAGTCGGGTGTACACTAGCTATTGTAATCTTCGTTCAAAATTCACCCAAACTCGCATTGAATGCACGTGAGCTTTAAAAAATATATACCTCTTGTTTTCGAGATGAAAGCGCGCTGCCTAATAATACAGAGACAGACGATCTGTCTTAATACGCATATTGTTACACTTTTTAAAATACTTAAACGTTGAATTTTTTTTTTCTAAACAATAATGTTTTTTCTCTTTAAAAGTTGATTTACCGTTTTAAAATTTAATTAAGCTGGGAGGGTTTCAGAAATATTTTATATGTAAATTCACATAAAATCACATGAACAACTTCCAGAAACTGAATCATGGTAGTAGTAGTTGTACTTTTTCAACCTAAATTTATTTAAAAATGTATCTTTTGAAATATATCCCGTCAACTTTTCATTCAAACTTTAAAGCTTTATCGGACCGGTAGCTTACATATTTACGATCCATAAGCTCTACTTAGGTAGGATTTCAATGTCGTTATGTAATTAGAGCTTCTTACGATCGCTATTAACATATTCACGTTTATTACCTGAAAAGAAAACATCATGAAATTAATTCCACTTTTAAATTTAAAGATAGAATTCCAAAGTACCCAACTTCACAACCTCGTAAGTTTGAGCACTTTGATAACTAAACTATATAGTGTAAGTAATAATGAAATCAACTTAAATATTAGACTTCTGTTCTGTAATGAACATAAGTAAATAAATTAATTAGGAAATTTGTATTTGTGGCAGAGAAGAATAAAGAATGTTATTGACAAAAAAAAAATAAGGAACTCGAAATAAACTGAACTTAAAGTTGTGCCATTAACGATTTCATCTAATTATTTATTAACAACATTTATAGAATTACAAAAACATAAGTTCTGCTTAACTATTAAGCCTTCAGAGTATCCCGTATGATTAAATCGGCCTAATGTATGAGATTTTGTATATTAAAGCTTTTAAATAAAATAATAAATAGGTTTGTCAGATAACCCAATTAAAATAAAAGAAAAAAGTAAATTTTCACTGAACTGCGGATTACATCTATTATTAGAATTCTTTGAATCCGTCGGAGATTATAAGACTTCCTTTTATATTGCTTACTTGGAAAACGGGAGAACAAATTCGACATACATTTTCTATAAGTTCTCTTTTGATCAAAATTATTCTAGGAAATGCTGGAGTGTAAACATTTTCATTTTAATTATAATATATGAAAACCCAAACATCAAAAATTGGTAAATAAGATATTACAAAATATATAATTAGTTGTAATAAATTACATGTTCTACAAACAAATACTATGTACTTAAAATAAAGATTTATAAATAGCCACCAATGTCTTTAGATAAAGATGAAGATCCAGATCAAAATGAAAAAAAAACAATATTATAAATTGCACTACGCAGATGGGTGATTAAGCGATGGGTCTGACTTATAGGGCGGACGCAGATATATTTTTGGTCTTCGATATGAAATTATAAATAAATAAGGAAATACATAAATAAAAAATCCACAATTACTGAAATTAATTGGTTATAAATCTACTTTTCTTCTGAAAGAGACTGCTTTCAGCAGTAATTTCTTTCACTTCGCCCTATTTGTAACAGTTACTTTCTTTTTATTTTGTTTCATGTGTATTTTATTTTGTTCTTGTTATGCAATAAAGACTATTCTATTCTAATCGTATTAACCCACTTAGGGTTAACAATTTTTACCCTATTTACACCCACTTCAAGGTATAACTTAATCTACTAAAAAAGACCTATCAAAATTAGACAAAGCAGCAAAAAGTTAATGGTCATACATAATAAACAGTAGAAGAAAAAGAAAATGCGTCTAATTCAGAACCTCCATTTTTTCATCGACTCGGCGGCAGGTTTGCTTTTCTTAGAAGTTAAAACCAAGCTACGTTTCGATAAAAAGGGGATACTATAATTAAAAAATAAAATGTTACTTTTCAGTCAACAAAATTTATAAAGAATGGTTATGGTTTACACATGTATAAGACAATTTAGTATATACCAGCGGAGCTACAAAACTTATGGTTTATGTCACCAACTTAAGTTTTGGTATATACACATGTGAAATGTCTTTACGCCTTCTTTATTTTCTTCTACCTCGTAACAAGCACATAGACAAGCACGCACATGGGGATAGCCTGTGCGACGTCGCAGCCACCCCCGCCGCGGGACCCGCCCCCGCCCCGCACTCGACCCGCTTACAGGTCGACGACCTCGCACCTTATTGAGCTGTCACACGTCACTATTAGTGAAGACACTTCATTTATTTTCTATTAAAAATGTTTACATTTAACAATTCATTTTTTGTTTTCAGTAAGCTGCATATATTTTTTAATCTTTTCATAAACTTTATTTTTCACCTTGCACTATGCTACAATGGCCGGAGTTAATGCTAATGAGCATTTTCTATCAGACAACCCACGAGATGGTGCCATGTTGAAGGAGGCGTAAGACTAACGAATAAATTATACCTGGTTCATGCAGCTTTAAGGTAATTATCTCTTAAGTTTTTTTAAAAAATTATGTGTATTGTAAAATAAAAGATATTTTTATATTAATTAACCGACGACAAGAGAAAGAATTTTAATTTGATTCATCTATATTATTGGTTTCATATTGTGTATACCGCCCACATATGACTTTTTCGAATAGTCCAATATCGATAGTTATTTTTTGTTTTAAAGGATAAACGTTGAAGTTGACCGCGTAAATAAAAACCATTTTAGAAGTGAATAAATAAAGAAGGTTGATTATGAAGCATTTTGTATTCCAATTGAAATTTTACGATGTTTTGACGTCTCGACATTAAAAAATAATTAAACTCCAAAACTTTCGTCCTTTACTATGCTTTGTTTTTCGAGTTTATATTTATCGTCGATCCTATTATTTGGGAAAAAGCAGTCAGTCAACGTAAGATAGAACGAACTTTATGCGTTATACGTAACTGTTGGTACTCGAGAACTGTGGATGGCGAAGTGATATTTCGTGTTTTCACAGGACCACTTGCCGGTCACACTGACGTGTATTTGAAATTGATTATTACTCACGTAGACAATAAAATTAAAAAAAATAAAGATTGTCAACCATAGTCGCGCCTCGTAACTAAATAATCTTGATTGAATCTTGAAACATTAATACTGTATAGACCAGCTTGAAATGCAAACTTTGAAACTACAACATCTACATAAGTTGTAAGAATTAGATCTTTTT
>DWQX01006977.1:0-10660 GCA_018245475.1 Pharmacophagus antenor | reverse complement strand
TCAATGAATTTATTTCAAATAATTTTCGTCGTTCATTTTTATACAATATAAAGCCACATTACCTAGTGTTGTCAAGTCCTTATCGTTTGAAAGAGATCGTTACAGTAATTACTATTACTAACAGTTTCACTAAATTAATGTTCGTCTTCCTCTTTACCTTAAGTAAGCGTGAATTAATCTTGTGAATTGAGCAAACCGCGCCGTCTACTAAAGGATCGCCTTTGTTAGATCCGGGTACATGTAAATCATTTGCAATTAATATTAATGAATGTAGACGCGTCTTTACACAAAGTAAGATGATGCTCGTTCCACTTGAATTTCACAAATTCTATTTTTTAATACTGCATAAGTCTCTTAATAACCTTTTAGAGCGGTTATACATTAATTTATAATTTAAAAATACATGTTGAATTGTGAACACCCCCGATGTTGTCATTAAAAAAGGGTAACTCTATTTTAATATAAAGTTGTGCATTACATTAAAATAATTTAACACTAGATTTACCGACATATTTTTATGGTTTTTATTTTCGTGTCTGCAGTAATTTTGGGCATTATTGTATTCTTATTTTTCCTGTGTCGCAACCACATGTATAGAACAATGTTGCTAGATGGAATATAAAAAAAAATAAAAAAGTCAAACGCATAAAGTATACAGAACTTTTTATCTCGGGTTGGTCCGTCAAAACTACAGGTTCAGTAAACCTAGTGTTAAATCGAACCCATGTATTTTAATACAAGTTATTTTACATAATAATAATGTTACAGTAAATATTATACACTCGAGTAGTATATGATTGTGCGCGTCGTATCGTTACAAAAGAGATTTTATTACTGATAAAAAACCCATATATTTAATTCTAATTACATTTTTGAAAATTGTAATCTATTCAGGTAAATAAAAAGCGAATATAAAATTAAGTGAAAGCCGGGGGAAATTACTTCAGGCATCAAATAATACTGAGTGGTTTTAGCAGTTAAGAGGTTTAACCGTTCCGTTTCTCCTTCGACTACATTTTAACCAAGCTTAAAATTTTACTCACAATTTACGACATTATAAGGTTGACACTGATTAAGTGGCAGTTAGGTTTTCTCTTTCAACAAAGGTATCCAAAATAAACTGGTATTTTGTTAGAACTTTACGAAATTCAACTTCAACAAAATAGTAGCGCGTGAGAAACAATATTTTAAGATTTCAACAGAATCTACTTTTCTAAGATGAATCGTTTTAAAATTGCTCTCTTAGCAGTTTAGACGTGGAAATTTCACTATAAGTTCTTATTCTCGCTTTAATTTCTTTTCTTAAGTGTTACTTTAAGAATGTTTAAAATGATTTTTGAAATTGAATTTTTTTATTTTATATTACGAAGCGTTTAGAGGAATAGAACTTTGACCTGATGATAAATGATAAGTTTGCTGATTATAATGAGATGATAAGATATGTTTAAGTTGCATTCGCCGCCTTGTGGCTTCAGAACAGTGGTATGCCTATTGGGCAAGCTCAAACATTTAAATATACATTTACATAATAAAACATGATTATGTTGTTTAATTGTTTACTTTTATTATCCCTACGGTCATGTCAAGAGTTTGTAACAATTATACTCGTACTTTATGTTGATTGCCCCGTTGGTGTAATGAAAGTAAACCTGCCTCTTATACCAGGGACTGCAGACTCAAATCCCGCTCAGTACAAAAAGTACTTATTCAAAAATATATATAAATATATCTATGTATCGACCTCTGATTACACATACTACAAGCACTGGATAGCTACTTACCTTGGGATCTGAGTATTAGTTGTAAAAAATAGCTGAGATATTTATATATAATTTATTGATTTACATTTTAGTACATATATTATTGCTTAAAAAAGATGTGCCGGTAAATAAGGTATACCGCTACAGCTTCCTTTTGTGAGAGCTTTATACTACAAAAGGAGGCTGCGAAGGTGACCATAGATAACTGATTTCGCTCGGAGATGTGGCCACTGTGGGGCTAACGCACCACACGGCTCTCCCATAAATAATTTTCCCCGAGCATACAGTCAGTCGCAGTACTGCCATACAAAGTTCCGTTAAAGCAATAATGTACAATAAAATTAATATATAATGATCGGTACAGTCTTGAGATGATCATAAAGATATGAAAAAGAAAAAATAGGACAAATGTTTTACTATGTAGATGTGTATTTAAGTATTTGCCCTTTTGCTTTACAGATACGTCACTGAGTATTCAACTCTCAATTTTCCTCATAATCCCGCCGCCTCTTTACAAGTTCGAATATATTACCGATAATTATTTCTCGCTACCAAAACATTATTACTATTTATACTAAAATATTTATACATTAAAAAACTGGTTGAGGTTATGATGTGAAACTTAAAAGTGAAAATATAAAAATTTACTGTATTTATAAAGTTTTTGTCTTGTTACATGTGTACTTAGATAAACATTAATTGTTTTAGTTTATAAGTAGCTGTTTATATATTAACTCTTTTTATTATAAATATGTCCCTAAGACTACACATACAGTCAAACAACACACATACTCTTACACTAACATCCACTTCCACTCTAAAGACCTTTTAGGTTTATTTAAAGTATTGTAAATCATTGCTTGACTATAGTTACAGTTGTAATTTCATATATCTTACAATTAATAACTATGGATTTTGTTCAAGTAAATAAAATAAAATGTAAATAAAACACGTGTGTATGTAAAAACGGCTATACAGAGCGACGACCTACGCAAGTATGCAGGAAGTCAATGCACGGAGTTGTCTACGGGAATGCGATATTTGACAATCGAACTATAAGTTCTTTGATTTGGTAGAATCATGATGAAAAACCTGAAAATTTATTTATTAACCCATGAACGTATGCGCTCGAGTTAATTCGAGCGCGCTAAACTGACCAAATTGTACACATTCGAAACAATTAGAGCGGCGTTGTAAATTTTGTTACTATAATTTTTTAAATTTTATTTTTTTGCCAAGATTACGTTCTAATGTGTACATTTTTTTTAGATAATTTTTTTTTTTGTCGGCTGGCTTTATTGAAAAAAGTATTTGCGTTAAGGCATAGATTTCGATTTGTACTACCACTTTTAATAATCACTTGTTTATAATTGTCAGTTCGTAACACACTCTACTTTAAAAAGAACTGACAAGAAATTTAGGGTTTTGCCTTCTTTTATAATCTTAATTATTAATTGAGAAATAAAGAGTGCACTATTCATTTCTGTTATCATCGTTTAAATAATCATCAATACAATATTATGGTTTTTTGGAAATAAAAAGCGTATCGCAAAATATTTAAATGTATTAACCGTATATGCTTACACGAATCCTATAACTTATAGTGGACACGGCGAGTTTGTTTTTATTTCTCAAATTTATACTTTGGTTGAATGCCATGACCGACGCGCTGAATGGCGTACTATTGGATAAGTGCTATTTATACGTGTAGATATATACTTTCTATATATGTTAACAATCTGTTCTGGAGCTTAACGCACTATTATATTAAAGTTGGTAATAATCAACAATTGATACACGTTGACATTTACCCATATTTTAAATTGTTAGCTCATCCATTTTTCGGTCACTGGGAATGCCCATGGCGTTCAACCTGTTAAGGATTTTCACATAACATCGCATTGATTTTGTCGCTTTCACACGAAAGATGTTAAGTTTTATAATGGAAGAAATTTAGTTATCTACAACGCCCTTTAAACAGACACAACAACGATGGCATACTGTCGTACAAATAGGGACCGTTGTGGTACCTTCCGGTTTACGGTCACAATACAAATCACTAACCATAAGTAGTAATGAAAATTATATCCCTTTCTTTCTCATTATAAGATTATCAAAGTTACAAACCTACTTAATTAACACAATAACTTAACTTTAATTACATTATTTCACGCAATTTCATTCAATCGCAAGTAAATGCGCTCAAGCGGGCAGACGGTTACATCAAAAGGCTTCGATATCTTATAATTAATTGAATTGCCATCGTTCATGAATATCCCTTCCAGCTAAACAGGATCTCGATTGCAGAATTTAAAGTTACAATTTGAAAGTTAAAATCACTTTTGAACCATTGAACGGGCAAATTTCGGTGAGATTTATCAACGATGTCCTAGTTATTTCAATGGAATTAAGAATTACACACTTTTGATGGGCAATTAAAGAAAATCCATTTTTTTAATTAAATGCAATATTAGTAGGCTTAGTGCATTGTAGATTGGTGCAGGGTTATTGAGGGTTTAGAGCCGCGGTTGTGTTACGATTGGATATACCGCGACTCCTCTAAACGCCGACGACGACCACTAAAGGGATTTTAGTGGGTAAATTCCCAGATATTTCTCAAAGATCTCCGCCAGAAAGTAGGATATTTTTCGAATTCCCTCTTCACCCAATACAAAAAAGAGAGGGAGATTTAGGGTATTATACATATGAAAGTGACGTGCGTAATATGATGCTAGAACAATGCTGATAAAAACAAATTGATGAAAACTTACCATCACATTCTAATTCTAATCTATTATTATCGACAATCGTAGCCCGCTGGATCTCAATTTCACATGATTTTATGTGACAATGAGATTGAAAGCGCTTAGCTTCACCACTTTCGTGCTCGGTGGGTGTATCGACAATATTTTAGCTCCCACACTACAACTGATAGAACAAAGGAATGCTGTTGTGGCGGCATATTGATAATATGATGGTTGTAGCTAGCTAGTCGGTTTCAAACAATCTCCACCACCATCAAAACCATCAGCTACGTAGGTTGCTTCGCAATTTAATGAAAAACGTCACTCTGCCACGGAGATTGCAAAACATGAGAATGTATATTGAATTTTACTCACCCCAAACAAATATGTATCGCTCTTACCACAGCATTTTGATGCTTGGTATTTAGTATATACGAGAGTTATTCAAGTCCAGTTATCCGATAGCATAAGGCGTACAGTACACGATGACTTGGAATATCGGAATGAACAAAATCTTACGATGTCTGCGAAGTAAGAGCTTCGATCTGTTCGTGAAAGAAACTCAGCGGCTCAGTTCGCTTTATTCATGCTCGAACAGTTTACCGAATCACTTAAAATGGTTCCCGCTAAAATGCACGAAACTTTTTCGATACACAAACCATTTTCTTTGCCTTCAAAAGAATTTCTTTTGAGTTTTTTTATTTATTCCATAAACCTTAAAGGATAGACTATAAACGAAAAATATTGTTTTCATTATATTTACTTTTTAGGTTTAGATGATTATCACATAAAATATGTGTCGATGTTTAACAAGTTATTGAATTAGGATCATTTCATGTAGTAAGGGTACAACGCTTAAGGGCGACAAGGGCCATTTTATTAGGCAAATGTTGTGTCCGTCTTTTATTCGTGTTGAATAAAATGTAAGAAACTAACTTTTATTTGATGAAAAATTGTGTAATACGTTAATATTTAGAAACATCAACAAAATTACTCGAAAATTAAAACTAAAAACAGGCTAATAGTCTTTTAATTGAAGATTAGGGTTTTTTTTTCTTGCCAGAATCTCTTTATACAAAACTTAGTTATAATACGTAAACTTACTTTTAAAATTAAAATAACCGTTTTTCTGTTACAAAATAGTACATTATTAAGAGATAATTGGGTTCCATGCGTGCCTGTACTCTGGAGGCAGACGGCCCTCTGCCTTGACATAATTCAAATTAAGCAATTGACAGGAGGGTCAACCCTCAGGGAGTGACATCGCGGCATTTTTAGTTAGGAAAACTCAATCCTTTTAGCGATTTATTTACGAAAGAGTGGCGCCGGTTTTTTTTTATTTATAGATGTGTATCTATGTTCCTAAAACTATTGAAGTATTTTTCATGTAAACATGAACATTAACATGCAATTTTCTGTGACTTTTGTACTTTGAATGAACTCAAGGATCGTAGATACTTTTCACTAGATCTTCGGTCGCTAAGTGCTAGAACAACTCTTTTACACGTTGACTACGGCAAGAATTAAGTTATGGAACCTTTGTGTAGAAGTCAATTTTTTGGTAGAAATCCATAATCAACTCATTACACCACACTAGTTTAAAATGATATTGTTTATATTTGTGAACCGAATCAGTATAAATATCTTACTACCAATATCGGTAAACCAATCTATGTCGAGAGCTTATAGGCGCCTACAGTATTCAAAGGGGTAATTAATGGTTTTTTATATGTGGCTTTCAGAAGAGGTAATGTGGACCGTACTTGTAACAACAGTCAATTGATGTCGTAGACTTACTAACTTTCAATCTATTAGTACACTCATCCCTTACCATCTCATCCCCTGTCATTTTTATGACTAATGCCTTAAGGCTAGCACTTTTTATCTCGCACATGTACCCTGTGGAATCAGATGTCGCCAGCGGTATTTCTGGACCGATACGACTTGGGGACCTCACAGAAAAGAGTCCAATCCTTTTTTAAATGTCCGCTGCGACTTCCATGAATATTTTGGTTTTCTATAGCCGAGAGTGATCACTTTCCATCAGGTTACCCGCTCGCTGGATTGTTGGCTGTAACTACTTAGAGATAGTTAAATAAAAAACAACCGAAGTGTTGTGTTTTGATTGTGTCAACGGTGCGTGTCAATTAAGCTGTGAGTGGAGCAATATTTGCTCACGGGTATGTTTACTGAACTTACCCGACAGATCGATTGCGTGATTCATTCGGATCGCCGCGATTAATCTCTGGCCCCGGTCGGCGCCAATTCGTCCGTAGCACATCCCTCGTAATAGATATTCGATAAACATTCAATTATATTTATTGTGTTTGTTATCCGACCTTTTTTCATTTACATTTTTTTTATGTACGGGCACGCGTTACTTGATTGACAGATGGGACTCGCATATAGTCACGCATGAGACTCGCTTTTACGTTATTCCATGTACTGACAAGTGAAAATAATACTGATATTATTATTTATTTTTTCGTTTAATTACTGTTTCAACTCGTGGCTATTTTATTTATTTTTATTAAATTCCATATTTTTATATATGGCGTAAAAATTAATGTAAAAATAATAATTATAATTTTTAACTTTCTACAGATTACTAAGATTACGGTTATTCTATTTTTGTCGGTAATAATGCTATTACCGACAAAAATATTAGTCTAGTCTAGTTATGCAACTATATAGATAGAATGTTTATTGTCAAAAAAACAGAACACACACACAAATAAAATAAATTATTGAAACAATTTGTTTTACTTACTAAAACACATAAAGCACAGAAAGAGCATCGCTTCGTGTACACTGCAAAGGTACAAATGGCCCTGGCTCAATGCTTTCCACTTACTGGAGATGAAACACTGATTTTCAGCTACTATTGGCGGTAGAGATTTAAATGATACGAGTAAATAATAAAAAAGTATTTTCATTTATATATAGGGATATATTAAGTTATGATTTAATTCCCAAAGAGATTAGAAATTAAAATAAACAACTATTACGGCTACTACAAAGTGGCAGAAAATGTGCAATACTTACCTCGAAATAGTTCTAAAAAATAAAATTGTTTGCACTAAAAGAGTGAATAGACAAAAAAATTTACTTATCTTGAGAATTAGTATCATTTCAATTCCTTTTTTTATCTACTCGTAAATCATGAAAATATTGTACTGGGTAAAGAAAACAAAAAGAAATTTTAAATCGCCTAGGAATTCCCCTGGCATGTTAAATGTAGCTGCAACAAACAAAATTGTTTACCCTACACAAATTACATCGGTGCCGGTGCTCGGGTATTTTGATAAAGCACACAAGCTTTGTGGCGGACTGCAGGCCGCCGAATCACTCACGAAATATAATGTTACGTGCAAACGGATATGAAAATTGTATTTAACTTTAATGTTTGATACATTTTGTTCTAATACGATCAAACATATGCGACATATTGTAAGCGAAAATATTACATATTATATACAAATGTACGTGTAATATTAAACGCAGATTTTTAATCCCTCCACATTTTATCGGTTATGGGCTAACAATTGACCACGATTTCACCTAATGTTAAGTGATAGGGAGGGTGTATATGGAGAATACTTCTGGCTCCCAGTTGTATGACTGCCGAAACACTGCAATGCTAAGATGGCGGTATATTGGCACTGAAGACGGTATCTAGCCAGGCAGGTTTCAAAAACCCTACCAGAATCCAGACTCCAGTATTACTGTGGCGTGTGGTATAAAATAACAAAATACTGTGTATATCCAGATCGATTTTTATATATATATTTTTTTAATGACTTACGATACTCCTCTTTGTTTGTATAACTTTCATGATTATAACATTTAAATTAAATAATAATAATAAATGAAGACGATGCACGTAAAAATATATAAAGTAGTATGTACTAATAAAGTAATACAGAAAGTATAATATTACTCCATTATTATATATATTTTATGAAACTGCATATAACTTTTTACAGTAGACTGCGATTGATTTACATTTTACTCGTGAAGAAGAAGCAATAAACGTTTGTTGAGAAGAAAAAGACCTTAGTTGAAGTATAGGTCAGTTTTTACGTGCAGTCGCTTACGGGCAAATAGTTTACGGTACTGGATAACAACCTGCTTTCACCCCTTCCTGTTAACTGTTTAGTTGCTTGCCAACTTAACGGTCTTTGCATGAAATGTAACGTTAGTACTTAAGCCAGTACAAATAGTTTACCTGGAGACAAACTGCCCATACATTGTCACACCGATGCAAATTACTAATAACAGTATATTTTTAACCTTTATTTTTGGCACAAAACAACACGTACAAGCATTCTCTAGATATAACCATAGATAATATGAAGACAACTAGTTTCTAATATTGCTTTATCTAATAGTTCACCATACAGAAAATAAAAAAATAATTTAGAAGAAAAATCAATTTGATATTTTAATTATAATACCATTCAGTGCAAGTTGTTACTTCCAAATTTCACTTCTTACTCTACTATACTTATTTCTACAAATCGAAAAATGGTTTTAACAATTTTAAACTAGAAATAGCCTTTGAGATTTTAGAAAAACAATTTTTTAATGTCTTTTTTGTTATTTAGACTCGTTCCATAGTAGAAAAATGTGTGGGACAGGTAGAAATAGTTTAATTTTAACAACAAGACCTCAGTATATCTTAATAGATCCGGTGGCTACTAACCGCGAAATTAGTAATTTACACTAACTAACCGCTTATTATCCAGCTTGCAACAAGTTTATAACCAGTTACTCCTTATAAGAGGATTGAATCATTATCAGCGCATGCAACTTTTAGAATTAATGCGACATTCAAACCTATTACTGATGAAATCCCTATACACCTACCAATTATGATCCGAAGTGTCCAATTTACTTCATTCTTTACAACCAGATATAGGTACATAGGTAGTTACTATGTAAATGTTTTTATTTTTCAACTTATTTGCCTTCACCTTATAGTATTCTATTTAAAAATCTATTTCATTTAAACATATTTTTTTCCAATTAACTTAAATGGAGTAGATGAATGAATGCTTCTGTGATGCAGTGGTTAACCGCGTACCTTGTAACACCGAAGTTCCGATTTCGATTCCATGGTCACGTCAATAGTGGACTTTGAATGGTGGTTGGATTTTTTGGGACCCACCAAAATTTTACTTAGTGTACTATTGCTATTTTAGTGCCACTGTGTTTGGTTATTATATATATATATAGTTATTTATGATTATAAATGTGCGAGCCAGTGTATTCTCGACGAACACGCTTGTCCTGTGGTCCCATTATCATTTAATATCACGTGTCAATTGAGGTCAAGAATTAGCCCATTGCTTATAAAAAATACCTTAACTGAATGAGCAATAAAGCCCGTATAAAAAAAGTCTGAGTCGGGGGTAATGTTCGATGAAGGTATAATTTTAAACGTTTCTATTTAAAAGCAAAGCCCTGTTCATATCACACTTACCAGTTCAAATAGCCTTTATAGTATTAAAATACCATATTTTTTATAGTATAACATTTGTTTAGTCTTATTTTTGCTCATTTATAACTGCTACTATTTGTTCCTTAGGCAGTCAATAACCATGCATCTTAAATTACTATTTTAAGAATTAAATATTGTTTGTGTATTACCGCGTCTATACAGTGAATTTAAATGCAAAAAATATAAATCCAGATTCTTGGTAAAATAACATGCGATACCAAAACTGGTAACATGCCGAAAATAGTTTACGGATTAGTTTGATATAGTTGTTACTGTTATTAATTTTCATACATATGGGAGGCGAAGTATTATGGACGAAATTATGACTTAAATGACATCTATTTTTTTCTTTCTCTTCCTTTTTTATCTTGCCTTATCTTATTTTCAATTTGGGACGTTTTAGAAAATGATTGAAAAAAAATTATTTTAGTACATATAAGACAACCTTTATCCTGGTCACTGACTCGTACAAGCGGCAAATGTTCTCAAGTTGTAACAAAACTCGCTGCATACCAACAGAGATGCCGTGGGACTCGTTCAAGTCCGCGTTAGTTACGACCCCATTGTTCTAAGTACGCGGTAGCGGGGTTAACTACACGTTTATTATTCTTGTACGCTACTACTGTTTATGAACGCCTATCTAATTACCTGCA
>DWQX01006976.1:0-10661 GCA_018245475.1 Pharmacophagus antenor | reverse complement strand
ATATATGAATTATTTATTAGTCATGACATCTTACAAATATAATAAATATTTTAGATATTAAATTATTTGCTATATAGTATAAAGTAATAAACAGTAACAATTAAAACAAATAAGAAATAAAAATATGCAAAACTGTATCTAAGTAGTTTTCATCTCATCAACGTTAACTATTCGGTACCAAATACCAGTATGTTCTCTATGCGACTTCTGCACTCCATGAGTCCGTTAACTTTCTTATCGTATAAAGTTTCTGCTTAACTGTCTAATTCCAGGCGAAGTAGTAATAGAGAAACTTTCATTATTCATTGTTCATGGCTCGATTCCATTTTATGTTAAATTAAAACTTTCACCAGAGCTGATTATTCTCTAATATTGTTCGTTTTATTTCAGATTAATGGATTAAGATCAGTCTCTCTCTTCTGTCAGAGGCATGAATCTCAGTACCGAGAACATAAATAGGCAATTCCGTGTGTTCATTTTTATTTAACAAATGGTAATGCAGACATAAGCTATGCTAACAAACATACAAACCTCCACGGCAATAACTTTAATCAAACCAACGACGACCGGAAGTAGTCCATAACTATTTAATGTACTGATACTTTTCAGCCAGTGAAAATTTCCCAAACTGTATCTTTTCCCATTCTTTGTACATTTTTTTTCAAAATAAAATTTGTCACCAAAGACAATAATATTTAAATAGAATATTAAAATAACTGAACTTCATATGGCGTCAAAATATAAAATTTTCAAAAATATTTATGCTTTGCGGTAATTGTGATGTTACACACTTACATCTTGCAATTTTTTTCTAGTGAAATTAATAATGTACAAAACTTGTTGTTTATTATTTTAATAAAGTTATGATTGCGTGTCGTCAAATTGTTAATGGAGTAACTTGGTATGATTAAAAAAAATAAAAACGGATTTTTTTTTCATCAAACAATGAAGCAAATGTTATCGCGAAAAATACTAATATTGCTTTCCGTACAGTCAGTACAAACAATGGAGACAATATTTCACAGCGAAATATTTCGCGTTCTTGAAAATACGGTGTAAAAATTCTTTTAGAATCTAAAGAGACGTTATTAATTAGGTTTTAATCAAAAGCAGTTTACAATCAAAATGTTTTTGACTACCTTTTTAATGTTATCATTTTATTTCATTTTTAATTACTTTATAATCAATCTTTTCTTCGTAAAAAAATTTTTAATTACCTAAGGTATAAGAACTAAAACGTTAATACAAGATTGATTTATTAAAGCGGAAAAACCTCGCCTTAACATAATCATAACATATTTCATAACCGATGTTTAAGTCTTGTGTGTTTTTCTTTGAGAACGCTTCTAAGGATAGGTTTAGCTTAATTTAAGGTGTTAAAATTTTTTAACATTACGGAAAAGATAAATCCGATACCGTAAATTAAGGGTACGGTATCAGATTAAAAAGCATAATTATTCAAAATTCGTTTGTACTATGGTTAAAGAATCACATATCCAACATTTTTTATGTAAATTTTCCTTTGTTTTTTTATAACCCTGTAAGGGTTTTTTCTGGTCTACGTATCTCTTTGAAAGTAACAGTAAAAAAGGTTAAATACCCGAAAAATTACTAAACAATTATTTCTATTAAACAGTCGGTTAGACATCGCGATACAATTTAAACCGTCTTTAACAAATTAAAATTATAATAATTTTACATTAATACTTATTAAAGTTAATAAAGTTTTTAAGCATGATTACATATTAACCAAAAAACAGTTATCGCAAATGCACATGAAAATTTCTAAACAACGCATACTATTTGAAATTATTAATTAATTATTATATAATTTCTTACCAAGTAAGTAATACCTATATAAACTTTTTTGATCTAGAGAACATAGAGGCTATTTATAAAAAAAATCGAGTATCATTTGTTTTTTTTTTTTCACAAGTTCAAAAGCGAATGCATTTGTTCGAATTTTATAGTTTTTTCTTTGCGTATTAAAATTTAGTATTCTGTATCAATTTTATGATTTAAATAATAGCTTGAAAAAAGTTTCGAACAAATTTGGATTTTGAGACATTTTTACGTCATGGAGCGACGTCATTTGAACGCAGATGAAATGCGAAGAGCTGTAGGGATGTTACAAACGGGAAGAAGTCAATCTCAGGTATCTCGATATTTTGGTGTCAACAGAAGCGTTATTTGCCGTCTTCATCAGCGTTACACCAACACGGGAGATCCTGCTGAGCAGCACCCAGGTCCGAGGAAGGTATACAACCACACAGCAAGATCGATACATTCAACTGAGTGCAAGACTCCAGCCGATGTTAACCGCCTGAGAGATAGGTTTAAGGCTACGAAATTCAAGTGGTGTTGTTTTTAGCTGCTAAACTGTGCGAAATCGACTGCATGGGTATGGCCTACGAGCACGACGGCCAATTAGGTGGCCACCGATACATCACGGGAATCGCGCTCGTGGAAATGAATGGTGTCGGGAACACATTACATGGACCCGTGAACAATGGGATAAAATTTTATTTTGCGACAAGTCTCGATTTGGGTTCACGCCTGATACTAGAAGGGTCAGAGTGTGCCGTCGTCCTGGAAATACTGAGTTGCGTTCAGGAAGTGCAACGGCTCAACCATTATGGTATGAGCGGGTATTATGAAGAACAGAAGGTCTGAGCTCGTTTTTGTTAACTGTAACATGAACGCTGTAAATTACGTTGAGGATGTTCTAAGGCCTTATGTCCGTCCATTCGCACAAACGTTTGGCTCCGATTTCACGTTGATGCGTGACAATGGCCGTTCGCATACGGCTTTGCACACACGAGAGTACTAAGCAAGGGAAAACATCATGATATTGCCGTGGCCTGCGCAAACTCCAGAACTCAACCCCATCGAGCATGCATGGGACATGCTCCAGAGACGTGATTCAAAGGACTTGAATGGAGTGACAACAACCCAACAACTGATGGACTTACTAAAATTTCATTGGGAGCAATTGCCGCAGGATTACATTAACACTCTCATCGATTCTATGAATAATATATGCCAGCAATTTCGTACTAACACAGGAGGCCACACTTTGTATTAATTTATGCAATTTTTGTACAACCCTTTAATTTAAGTTTAACTTTAGTTGATTAGGCACCATACTTTGTACTACGTACATACATGACTTACTCGTAATTACTGTTAATTAAGATTATTTAAAAAAAAATTAAAAAAAACAATTGTTGTTTAATATAAAAAAAGCATTAAAAATAATATAAATATAAAAATACCAAGGATTTAATGCAAAAATTAAAATTTGTATGTGTTGCTCAGACTTTTTGATGTGTGTACTTATTTTGAATACACAAATAACAAATCATTGTTTTTGATTATAACTAAGTTTTATTATTGATTTTTAAATAAACTTTATTTTTATTCACAAGTAATGACCTGCGTAATAAAAACAGCTGTTTATAATGAAATCTGATCTTTTATATAGAGGCGCCCATAATGTTTAATAACGGTATTCAGTATGTACTAAAGCCTTGTGCCGACATTTGCCTTGCTTAGGCTGCTAACTATGAATAATTAGGAAGACAAAAATAAAAGTAAAAAGAACCAACCGCAATAACATATGTTTTAATGAATATATTTAATTTTATTTTCCCCTTTGTCTCTTTAAAAAAAAACTACGATCATATGTTATTTATTGCTTTACAATATGTTTAAGGCATTTTAACAATATAAATAAAAATGACTAAACTTACGACATACACAAACAAAATTAAACATATAAATCACTAATATTTTGCATAATAAATGTTAATGTCAACACTTGATGTAAAACTTTATTTTTTAACTTAAAATGCTACAAAAAAAGTCATATTCTAGCTTCAATTAAAAACAGCTAAAATTCTTTTACTATTATATTACTAGTAAATATAGGTTAGCTTTAACAATTTGTAAATTACATTCTCACAGAGAAATTGCCGATAAGAGAGAAAAATTGTACGCCGTTATGCAGATAATAAAACGTAATGGACGCTTTTATTTACTTCTCCCCGAAAAATATCAGATACATATTTATTGCCACACGTAATTCTCTTGTTTTTATATATTTCTAAAAACGGTAATTATATATATAGGTTGATTAAATGATTGTTTATTTTTCTTATAACCAATCTTTTCATAAAAGTGAATTTTAATGTAGATGAAGAAACCTTTTGTCTGATTGATTAAACTCGGAGATTTGATATCGCCACATTTAACCTCATCGTTAAGGTGCGGTTTGGTTTGTTCATGTAAATGAATTGTAAAATATATTGAAAATAACCATTAAAACTTATTATTAATAAAAATTAAATAAAAGAAGCCACCCAGAAGTTATTTTTAAAAGATAAAATGCCAAGTGATACTTTATCATGCTGCAACAAGCAGCCTTGGCCAAAACTAAGTTGTAGTGAGCGATTTCATATAGAAAAGTATTTGTTATTAACCAACGTCAAGGAACTGGTAGTTTAATTTGACGTGTAACTTTTATTATGTTCTTTTTTTATAAATGATCATGCATAACTTTTTACACAGAAATCCAATAGTGATAACTATTATTTATCGAATTATTTTTTGTTGAACTATCTCCGTAGTCCGTAATAGTGATTAGCCTTGTAACGCGAAGTTCCCTGGTTCGATTCCTATGAAATACAATATGTCTGTAGGCAGATGGAACTCCTAGTGTGTTGTGGCTGCTTTAAGGCAAGAGTAATCACTTTCCATCATTTGTATCGACAGATACTAAATTTTTTTTACATAAAAAGTATTGTTTTAATTTACACCTCGTATTATTTAAACAAATAAAATATTTAGTCATCATATTAATATTTTAATGTAAATATAATCAATAGAAAGTATTAACATTTATTAAGATAATTTCTTAAGTCTTTTAATTAACTATTTGTATAACTTATGCCGTTAATAATCATACTAATAGTTATTTAAAACCACCTTACTATGTAACATGCACATCGTACTCTACTCACAAGTCCATGTTACTACAATTAATTTAATTATCTTTTACCAACAAGACACATGTCATCAAATACATCGTTTGAATACCCTTAAATAAACGATAACATCTACAATTCCAACAGCTATGGATAACAATGGAGCTCATCCAACCCTTAAGCGACAGTTCTATTCTCGGCGGAGCTGTCATTGACCTAGTTCCGCGAGTAGACTGGTGTCGAGTTGAAACTTGCTTCTATTCAGTTAAATTAATTTTAATAAAGGTAAATGGCTTAATGCAAACTTGGTGCCAGGCACGACGTCGCGCTGCAGTGATTCCTTTGCGGAGAATTCGTTAAGCGCAACTAAAATTTCTTCTTTTTTTCTTCAACTTTTTAAATTAATTCCATTTGCAAATGTTAGTTCAGAGAAGCTCGAATATTTTCGAAGTGAAATGTATACCTACTCATTAACTTTCGGTTAAAAAAAAAAGTTATTAATATTTAATACATATTATTTATATAAACTATATTGTAACATTAAAGGTTATGAGCCGATTTTATATGCATTGAAATGTCGATATTTTAACCGATTATCACAATTTTAAACATTATAATTTTTCAAGCTATCATGCTCCCTAGATACAAAGCGGTAAGGTTTCGCCTTAGGTGTCAACTTATAAGGTTGCTTTGGCAGCCTTACTTCACTCGTTAAATTCCATTACACTATTACAAACGTATTTAGGTGTCAAACTAATTTTAGTTTTTATAAATGTCTAAAATAAATGTCGATATACTAAATAGTTAAACCCATACTGTATATTTATCGTATCTGCTTTATTTTAACAAAGAAGTTATACAATAACGGTGACATTTGCTACAATTCTTTGTTCTGAAAGTGTTTGTGCACTCAATTGTATAAATTTAAAAAAAAATACCTGTAAAAAAAAAAAAGAGGAAAGCTGGTATATGTGGGAAAGTAAATAATGCTTGGAAGCTGAATACATCATTTCGTTACTTGTGATTTTGAACGAATGCCGCTCGTTATCACTGTGAAATAATTTATAGTCATACATAGTTATCGAAAACTTTTGCTAACACAATTTTTTTTAAAATGATAAAGAAAATGTACTGACCTACATTTTCCTAGCCTTATTTCTTTGTAATTATTTATAGTATTGGTAACTAACAATACGCACATATACGACTACCTAACGAAATTATTGAAGTATGAGAAATAAAATACATATAAGAAAAGAAATAAAAGAACAATGACGTCCTTGTTTACTAACATCAGGGGTATGAGAAAAAAACTAAATTATTAATTGTTTTAATATCTTCAAATAATAATACGAACTATTCCAATCCCAAAAAATAGACAGTTCTATAGGAAGTTTGGTGGAGTAAAAGACAATGGTTGAGCAAAGTATTTAAATTTTATTGTATATAACTAGTTAAATAAAATCAGTACTATGTATTGAATTCAAATGCGAGCAAATGTAAAGACCCTGCTTTTAAATTATAAATCGAATACAAAGCATCTTCGTAGCAATTGCGTAGCCACAACAAAGGGAGTCTGAGAGACGTTTTCTTGTACAATTATTAATGAAACGAACGTTGTTTTTCTTTGTTTTAGGTAATAATGTTTACTTTTCGATAAAAGAAATGTATGTTTTGTGAAATTTACTTATAAAATTATTCATCTAAGCATGTAACAAAAGTCTAGAAACTTATCGTTATACAATTTAAGATTTTTAGGAAATTGAATTAAAATGATCAAGAAAGACCTCAATAAAATATTTAAAATCGATGTCTATCTCTTCGTTTTTGTGATTATAATATGTCGCAGCGTAAGACAAAGTCATAATTTAAGATACTTTTTATAGAGAGAAATTGTTTCATTCTTAAGCGATAGAAGGCTACATTTTTTGTTTTGTTATTAAATTTAGGCACCTAATCTTAGTTTGTTGTTATTCATCTGCCCTTTTATGGAAAGTGAAATGAGGTACGAAAATTTGACTAGTCTTACTGCTAGTGAACTAAGTTTCGAGCACCTATTAGTCAATTATATGTGTAATAATTTGATTAAATTTTTTTAATTACATTTAAGAAATAGGGTATAATTTAATTAAACAATATTATTAACTGCAGTATGATTCATGGGATTGTTAGTAACAGCTCGTAATAAAATGTGTCATGAATCATGGATATATAAATTGTAAACATGATTCAAATTACAAATGTAATTATTTTGTTATGTTAGAAGAAATTAAAAAATCGGCCTATTCTAAAATAAGATCTATGTTTTTTATTTTGTTTTGCTAGAAAGGACTACATGCTTTTTATTTTTCTTTTTATCTTAATAATAGCTTAACTGCCGTCTATGATAATAATCTACGAACACAAACTGAGACAAATAATCTTTACATAAATCAAACTGTGAAAATGGAAATAAGTTATTACATTCCAACGAAGTGTTACCTAAGATATTTAAGAGTTCTACTTACCGAAATGCATAATAAACTTATCAAGAATCAATTTATTATTTAATGGACGACTAAACTGGTATTATTATTTTATTAAAAGTTACTAAGATATCATCCCCCAAATAAAAATCTTTCCGAAGTTTATGTGATATTAATGTTCATATTTTACTGATATTTTATAATTTTTAGATCTAATTTATTGTAGTCATACTTATGCTGTTTGTAAAATTAACTAATATGGACAAAAAAGTAGACTACAATTTTACTTTTAAAATCGATAGGTATAATTTTCATTACTTAAAAATGTAAACAAAAGCCTAAGCAAACTTGACATGTGTTGTAGAATTGGCAAAATTATTTTCGTTTGCTACTACCAATACCCGTATCCCCAAAAACTTGTTATAATTATTTATAATAAATTTTATAGGTTTAATCTAAACTGAATTATCAATTTCATATCATCTGTATTAACATTTCATCAAATATTTCTTCTTCAATTAATTATGATAATTAACAGAGCTCTGAACATAAATCGTATTATAAAAGAGGCAGGTATCGATCGAACATTTCATCCAGCAGCGTTTCATCGGAAAAATGAAATCACATTATTTTCATCCCCTGAAGCCTTTTAAACTTTTGCTTAATTAACTTTGCTATTAACATATTAAAATCTAAGTATTAGTAAATTGAAAACAGAGTTCACAAATTAATGAAGACAAGTAGGTGTCAAGCGCAAATTCAATTTAATTTTCGAGGCCGTTACATATATGTGTTTCACGTCATAATCAATGATGTATAGGTCACCTCCGTTAATTGTACGCTAGATGAATGTAGTAAAAAAACATTTTAATTGTTAAAAATAAAACTGTGACGGTAACACTTCAATTAGCAGAAACGTATTAGATTTTGTCGTGAAAGTTTTCTATTTTAGCCTTGACCCGAGCTGAGTTGCCCCGCATTAACTACGTGGTAAACCTTCTTGAATATTGCATCTCCTCCATTATGTAAACATAACACCATCAGCAATGCAAAGAAGGTAAGATTGCAATCAAATATACGGTAGGTGCTGTATGCAATTAAATAACAAATGTGCCTCAATTGCAATAAATTTTTGTTTCGTCGTAGGTTTCTAAACTTTTGACCAGATCCTTAATTATTTTTATAGCTTATTAGTCTTTATTTCCAATCAATTTAAAATTTTAATATTTACTATGCACTATATTATAAATAAATAAATAACAAAAAAATAACTAAATATTTACAAAAATATTACCTTGGGAGAGCTATTAAACAAACAAAAAAGCTACAAACAAGTCTAAAAATCTCATTAAAATTCCGTTTAGTTTAAGAGAACAGTAACGATTTCTCGTTTCTCCATTAAGAAAATTAGACATTGTTTGCGGACACAGGATGCAAATGTGAAATTATAACTTATTTCTACGTTATCCAAAGAAATTTTTTTTCCGTGGTATCAGGTGAAATCTAGGTTTGTTTCGTGCATGCACTAAATTTTTATCTTATACAGTTTAAGGATGTTGAATGGTAAATGTGTCGGAAAAATTGTCAAAGAGTATTACATATTTCCTAGTTGTTTCATATTTAGTCATTATAGATATTGTATAAAATTCCATTACGAATTTAATCACATCGTCTTTATAAATTTAATACAAATATTAAATTATTAGCCACAATCGGCAAAAGTAAAACAATGAGTAAGAAGGAGAATATTTTCTAGTTATTTAACAATTCCTATTTATTGTTCATGCCAACAAAGATCTATACTAAAAATAATATTCATACAGAAATTATGAGGTTATATAGTTTTGTGATTTCCATACATGAAAAAGAGTCTAGATTAAATCAAAAAACCTTACAAATAATTTTACGTGAAAACATAAGGTAACGATGACCTTTTTAAAGGTAAAAAACACCATACTATTGATAACGAAATAAAAGCGTATCGTTGTACATTTTGAAAAAGCGTGCCATTGTAATAATTTAACTTTCAAATGGAAACGTTTTTGTTTTCTTAACTAACTTTGTGAAGCACTTACAAACCTTCGTAATAAAATAAACGCAATATAATTAACAATTTGTTTTATAACTTTCTTCTATTTACCCGTATATCGATTAATTTTAATTCGACAAAGACTAATATTATTGTAATATGTATTTTATATAACATCGCTATATTAACTGAATAAAGGCACATTAAAGTATAGTCGGATTATATACAAATCATTACAAAACAACCTTATTTAAGTTAGTAAGTCAATACTAGGAAATATATATTGCTTAAGATCTCAATATTATGACAAAAAAAATTTTAAAGAAAAAATGTAAAGTAAAAACTTTTATTAATTTTTATCACTGAAATTCTGCTGTTAAAAGGCGAAAGTGTCGTCGTTGCCTATTGAATACTCGTTACAAACAATGTAATAATAAATGTACTTTATTTACTTTTCGTTAGTTTATTTATTTAAAGTGTAATGTACTCTTGTACATGTGGTGGACTTAATGCCAAATGGCATTCTCTGCCTGTCTACCTTAGGGTTGAGCATAGATAAATATAAAGTGCGTACAAAAAAACTAGTAGAGAATAAAATAATAATAATAATAATAAAAAAATACTAATAGTGTGCACTAAAAAGAAATAAAAATACATAAGAAAGGAAGGAAAAAAAAGGTGATAATGAAAAGATAGGTTATTCCATTAAGAAATGTTCCCAGAGCATACGTTTAAAAGATGGCTTAGTCAAGCTTTCCGGTAGTCCGTTCCATAGCCTAACAGAAGAAGATGAAAAGGAATTGTAGAGGAAGTTATTTTTGCAGAAAGGTATATGAAGATTGGACGTAACAGAAGATCGAAGGAAACGCTCATGAGAGTTACCCTGGTATTGAAATTTGCATTTCAAGTACTCAGGAGTAAATGGAACGTGTAAGATAGAAAACAATTTACAAAGTGTTCTGTAAGATCTGCGGTTACTGAGAGTAAGCCATTTGAGTTCAGAGCGGGAAGAAATGTGGTCATACTTGCATACGCCGAAAATGAAGCGAATGCAGTTATTAAAAAGACGATCCAATTTGCTAAGAAGGTATTGGGGAGCATCAGCGTAGCAGACATCGGCATAATCCAACAAAGGGATAATTAAAGTCTGTATTAGCAACGCTTTGGTATTAAAAAGGAAGA
>DWQX01006975.1:0-10661 GCA_018245475.1 Pharmacophagus antenor | reverse complement strand
TTAAATGAACGCGTAAATTGATAACCCTATTTCGACTTTAATTTCGTATTTTAAGTTTTCTTCCACTAGTGGATGTAGCCTGATCCCTCCCTTTTCAATAGACAAAAGTATTTCTTTGTAATTTATATGTAAATTAAAATTTTAACTTTATAGACGAAAAGTTAGAAACAAACATGGAGGCTATGGGATAAACAAAAGCTGTGGCCGTTTTGATCGCGTAGCTAATTTCATGTCATGCAACACGATATGCGATTCGCGCCGAATGTAATGTGTCAGGAGTTGTTTCACGGGCGATTGGCGGTGATCGAGCCCCTTACATCCGTATCTTTAGAAAAAGATAACTGTAACAGCCCCTCCTTCGGTTAAGCATTCTGATATTCCTCGGTATGGCTAAAATGAAAAGTATGAGTTACTGTCTGTTAATACGGGAATACAACTATGTAAAACTTTTAACACTGATCAATAACTTAAATTATTTCATTTTAATTACATTCAAATCATACTTAAATTTTGATGGTTAGCACCATTAATTTAATTGGAAAGAAATCTAATTCTTCAAACTTTATCTCTGATGCAATTCTTCAATTTAGATTTTGTAATTTAAAATTAATATTAAATGCTCTTATTGCTATTGATTTTGATTAATTACACCCCTTATAAGTCTGTTTAAATATATTTTTAGTAACACATCAATGGTTATGAATACAATAACATGTAAAACTTTTGAGCACCGTCAGTACGACCTTGAAAAAAAATTCCAAAATAAAATTGAGCCATATAAATATGTGATATGAGACATCTCAATTCCCGCGAGGAGTTAAGAAAACATCCAGATTAACATCTCATATTTTAAGAGTCAATAAGCAGGCAATGACCCTAATGAGTGGGTAACAAAAATAATGTCGGACGATTTATCGTTGCGCGTGCGCACAGATTTATCGTACGACGAGTGCGAGCGCAGGAGCAGTCGCTAATCCCTCGTAATTAGGGTTGCCGATATTTGAACACGATTAACAATTATAAAAACAAGCATATATGTCGTCCAAGTTAACGTCCAGGGAAAAAGGGCGCAATATAAGGTATTGAGTTACGACTAGATCAGATACGTATATGTAATAGTCATTTATTAATAAGGATTAAAAAAAAATATTCACAAAATTGGCACATTTTATCAGACATGTGAAGTTTAAACTCTTTTGAATGAAGACATCATTCATAGTCATTTATTAGTTTAATTAGTTGATAGTGGAGCATTCATTAATAATCAATTAAAATGGTGAACAGCAATATTTTACCCAACTTCACAAAACTGCTTATATCGCGAAAATTAAATGCTTAGACCTTTTTTTGCTTAAACGCCCGATTGTAATTTACTTTTCGATATATTAAATATGTATATTATTATACGATATATTAAAAATGTCCGTGAAACGTTAAACATTTATTAATTTCGTTACTTAAAATGACTAAAAACACGTCTGTAATTTAAAATTTTATTTTCCAATGAAATCCTATACTATTTTATATTGGATAATTCAAATATATTTTTGCAAAGAATTAAAACAATGTTAAATAGAAGTCTAAAACATGTTTCAAAAACTTAACGCTTTGTTTAATAATTAACTAATTTAATTACTAAGAAATTGATAATTTTCATGCTGGGTATTTTATCAAAGTTTACATAAATTTACAACCCTGGTAAACTACAAACAAACGATATAAAAAAAAACACACGGGGCCAAATCAGTATACATAGTTTGTACTCGTCAGAATTAACGTCTACCTCTTGAAGTGCCTCTCATTGCGGCCTGAAGTTGAAAGTATCAATTTTCATCCCAGTGAATGTTATAATTACTCAGTAGTATTGGATATAACGTATAATACAGTTACATTATGCTTGTCACATCTTCTTTACAAGATCTTTAAAGTATCCAATTATACTAAATAACAACAAATACAAATAGTATATATTTAAGTACAATCTTATAATACATGGCTGTGAGATCCAAATGGTATAATAAAATTTTACTACAGTCACCGTAAAAAGTATATACATAATTCGAACCATTTTTCAATAGAACGTTAGCCATATAATCTATTTCGAGAATTCGCTTTAACAACACGTATCAAAGATTATACCGAGCAATCGACATACCGAAGAAACCGAAAGACATCCGAAGCATCCCGCACACTGTAAATAGTACACGGCGAGTTCAAACCGCAGAATCTAACGCGGGCCTTCGGAAACTATTGACAGTGTGTGGATGCGATCAGACTTAAGCCGGGGATTATGAAGAGACCGAAATAGACGGTTGAAATCCTCGCGGATTAAGGGATTCCGTGTTCCGTCCGACGGGGCGGCACAAAAATATCGAAGGCGCGCCGGATGCGACGATTTGGTGCAACACACGGCTCGTTAATATCGTGATGCACCTCACTGCTTCGTAGGAGTACACGTAAAAGATTAATAGTATGTGCGACTAGAATATTGTCGCAGTACTATGTTTTTCTTTTACAATAGATTATTTTTTTACTTTCAGCTCACTGCTTCCGAACCTTCAAATCACGCGCTTATACAAGTGTAGGAGTGGTCGAAAAATCAAAAACATGTTCTATTATTGGTACATATATAGGCAGAGAGAAAATAAATTGCTACATTAAAAGTCAACAGAAAATAATACTGAACAGAAATGTGACAAACGTTTGTAAATTGTCATTAGAAATAAAACACTTATAAAGCATTAAGAATGGATATTGCCATTGCCGTTAATATCAACTCCGAATAGTCTTAATGTAAATTTAAACTTTAAAAACAAGAAATATTTTACCATCTAACCAATATAGATATTTAAACGCATTTAATGTTTTGTAGTTTAAAAAGAAATATCCAACAATGCAATATCATTTGACATTAACATTACAGATCAACTCCTCCATTAAAAAGAAAAAACAATTTCGTTAGAATTACATAACAAGGACATAGATTTAATACGTTTCATCTTTGAATAGTTTAATAAGTGACATTCTTTACGCTCCAGATAATTATCGATCCTTTATCAAGCAATAATCACTTATCAGTGCCAAATGACAACATATGCGATAATGAACCTGTCAGTAACAGTTATGTATTATGGACGCGATAAATTTTATATGGCCTAGGTTTTATTTTTCCCGGTCTTGTACGCATTTTATATTACGTGTCAACATTTATATGATGTATATTGTATATATAGATGTAATGTTTCACGAAACGTTATTAAAGCTTGATAAATAAATAAATAAAAAAAGTCTTGACACATTACATTGCCTACTAAAAATAGAAAGTATAAAAGAGGTCAAGACTTTTATTGTGTAAAATATTGGAAATATAAGGCAAACGATACGGTATTCAATGGCATTACAGAGTCTAAAGAGATGTTAAATTGACATTTTTTTTGCTATTGAAGGGAGAAATATTCGAAAATACCCTGCCTCCAGTGGGGAATACAGGGTTAAGTGACATTTTTACCCACTAAAACCTCCTCGGTGGTCGACCTCAGTTTTGTGGAGGAGCCGCGGGTTCTCCAACATAATGTTAAAATTACTTACTCTCACTCTAGCTTCAGTAAGGTTCGTCCACATAGCGATCTCCTCCCTCGTGGACATATCGGGATATCTGTTCCTTGCGAAGGTGGCCTCCAGCTCTTGCAACTGCTGGCTGGTGAAATGTGTCCTCTGGCGACGTTGTCGCTTGTTCTTCTTGTCACCTTTGTCATCCAGAGACGGCTCGTCTGGCCCAACGCCGGGTGTTGTCGATTCTGTCTTTATCGTAGGTTCTGATGTTAGAGGTCGATTGCCTGAGAAAATTGGAAGGGAATAAATATTCTATACTGACATCTCATTTTGATGAAATGTAGTTAACGTTTTGTTAGAAGTTCATAAAAAATTAAAGCCAATATATATGATACAGAATGTTTTTAAGTTTGATTTATATCGAAGAGTGTAATGATCCCTTTAAACCGTAGTTATTTTTCTTCACCGTTTAAGGGCTAACAATTGAACTTTTCACCTAATATTAAACGACAATAAAGCCGTTAACGGTAAAGCGTGTTCGTCCAGAATACATCCCGCTCTCAGGTGTATAACGGCCGAAACGCAGCAGTTATAGGGGAATATTGACATTGACGGTAGTAGCTAGCCAGTCGGGTTAGAAAAAACCGTACCATTTCAGCTTCCACTATACCTGTGGCACGGGCATCGAACCCAGGGCTTTCGCGTTAGATGGCAAGCTCTAAACCACTGCGCCACTAAGGCAATCCAAAGAAGTAATTTAATCCTCTCTGATACAGGATATTTAGAGAAGCGGTTTTAATATTTATTTTTTTCTAAAATTCGACCAATAAAATGTCAACACTATTTTACGGTTTAATATATACGACTGAATTAAAATCAAATTTCTATAGATGAACTCAGAATGTATTTTCTTGACTCGAGGTGACTATTCTATCTAAATCTCTCTAGAGTTGAGATTTACGACACAGTAAAAACTTAGTCCGTCCCAGGATTACACTCTGTCAGTATCTGAGAAATTTGGTTAATTTATATGATTGTGGATGCTACAATTTGAAAAAGAATAAATTGGTGTATATTTTTCTTTACATTATACTCGTATCGCAAACGAGTGAAATTTTGTTTTTTAACAGAATTACAATACGAAAGGAACAAAAATAAGATTGATAAAAATAATAATACTACAATATTATGTCACTAAACATTTATATTTTTGATGGCAAATAAAACCAGTTCGGTTCAGTTGATAATTAAAACCTAGTTATTGGTTAAGATTTAAAATGACTTTTAACCAAAGAGAAAAAAGTGTCTCCGGAAACTTGAGCACTGATAAAAAAAATGAATCATGGCGTTCGGTAGCTATGCGCTAATACGTAAGATTAGGGCGCATGCGCACCTAATGCTTTTACGACACCGCTGTAAATACGTTATTCCCGATGAACGGCGCACCGTTATAACATTATTTATGTCGCCTGTAATAAATTTCTTTTTTCTGTCACGTTTATATTTTTTTAATGACGTTAAAAAAAAGCCGATTATACAAGCGTTTAACTTACAAATACATTTTTATAATTTTAAATTGCTTCGTTTAAAATTCCGATTTGCCGTTTTATTCACTGTAGTGCACGTATTTGAAAACTATTTTTTTATAACTGTGTTAATAGTGGCAATGAAGTTATAATGCCTAGTCCTCAACGGTATGTTAAAATCTAGTTTAAAAACAATGCAAACTTTAAAAATTGGCAAGGACCAACTAACAGTTACATAGAGAAACGAATATGATTGAAACATTTAAGAGATACAGATCAATATTTATAGTTTTTGAAACGATGTCGCGAACGAGGGGACAAGTGATACGGCGCTGTTATTACATCAATTCGTGACTGATAAGGCGCGGATAGCAATCAAGCCGCACATATTGGGCTCAGCCAAAATCCCCGTGTCAATGAACCGACCACGCAATGCACCACTGTTGCAAATTTCGTATAAAACATAATGTTAACTGGCAGAAGACTTGGTTTATAATTTATCGTCATTTATAAATCCTTAACGTAAAAAACAAAATATTAATTGAATACACATGCCTGTTTGTCTTAATACTTTATCACTTAACAACGTCCATCTTATCTCATCGCTCAATTGTGTGGAAAAGAAAAATATTTATGATTAATAATTTGTTCATCGAAGAAATTATTAGAGATTTACATAAAATAATAACCGGTATTTAAGAACAATCACAATATAAGATGGTTACAAAATTGTAATATAGGATTGAGGTTCGACTCATGGGTCACACGACTAGTAAATTCTAGACGGTTATGAGGGTGTTTCGGACCCGTCCGACAAACTACAACGATAAATGTTATTCTGCCACCATAATAACATTGAACCCATCAAAAAAATATCAATAATATTTAGTCAACAATCACGACGTAAGTACAAATAGATAGCCAAAACCTTAAATCTTTGTTATTAATTAAACGAAAGACTTGATAGGTATTTTTGTCAGATAAAAAATATTATCATTAAAATTATTTCCACTCGGTGTATTTAATACGTGGAGGATTAGATTTAACAAATTTATTGCATATATTTATCTTGATTGAATACATATTTTCAATTATTTTATCTTAACTATCTTATTAAGACTTTTAGCAAAAGTTTTATTGAATATTTCACACTTAATGACATATATTATATGAATAATGGAAGAGAAGAACATCTTTCTTTTTCATCCATCCTAACACAAATAATTCAAAGAGCATTCTAGCAACATGTATATTAATAACATGATTTAGAAGATATTTCATTTTTTTGATCTTATTCTTTCGTATAGGCTTAAAGATTTTATCAAGGATCCAGAACATATAATACACCTTATGAATGAAACCTTTTTTATTTATAAGTGATAGTAAACCGATTGCTATTTCTCTGCAAAGTTTGATAAACTGTGGATAAGCATAAAGAGCCAGGTTTATGTTTCGATTCCTGAGATTTGAGTCTTCTCTTGATTCGAAATAGTAAACTAGCATTTTTTAAACACCTACTGTTGAAAAAGGCTCGTGCGAGCGTTGTAAACACGACTCTCTATACTCTGTCAGGTAAGAGTACTTATCCACAAGATATACACACATCTACTTGAATACAACAATATATAGCCAATAAAAACATAAAACAATGTATAGCCAATATTTATACTCACGTTATAAATAATGCATAATGAATACAGTATAAAGCGTAGTAGTGCCAACGCGTCTACGATCCAAGTACGAGTACATGCGTGCATTGATATAGATAAGGAATATTATAAAAACTTACATAACTAGCGACATTAAAGGAAACGTTGTAGCGGCGGTGTATTATCGAAATCGAGTGTACGTTTTGAAGTGGCGTCGTGTATCGATATCGGGAACACATGTTAACCGAGCTATTTACCTACAAGTTAGTATCGTCGGCCGCACGCAAAGGTTCCTGCTTGATGGATGGGGCGGCAAAGTCACAAAGCTTATCGGCGATAACGCCTATCGGACGCTATCGGCCGTATCGCCGGAGAATGCCCGCGGTAGCGTCCCTCGCTTAAACTGAGAACGTAATCCTTGCCTGTTCATTATACGCCAATGACTACGTAATGCAGATTGATGGTTTTTAATAAAGCCGGATGAGGTGCGATAGGCTAATAATTAGGAGCAGTCAATTGTTTGCACTGCGCCGTTGTAATTTTGGATTGCAACAAGTTTCAATATTGACCAAACGGATCAGAAAAGTTTTAATACAAATTTCAAATAACAGTAAAAAATTATATAACCTCAAGTTTAATATGATAACTATAAAGACAACATTATAACCTCAATCAAAACACAGCACTGTAAAATTTTCTTTTTACAACTCCGTTAAATGAAAAAAATAATAATAAACATTCATCAGTAACATTTTTCTAATGCCAGATGTATGAATAATAAAATAAATTTAATTTTATTAAAAAATATAAATAACCTTTGTAAAAGTTATTAATTAAATTATAAAAATTATCCGCCCTGTTGGCTGGGTAATTTTTACAACGAATAATTTGAATCGCTTAACAGATTTTTCGAATGTCAGCAACGGACACTACTCTAAAGTGGAGTACAAAACGACCTTGATTGGATGTGCAAATTCAGTTCAGCTGTACGGTTAAGACGAACGTTTAAGACTTGTAGATTGGTACTTTAAAATGATTAATTTCGGGGATATCGTATGAAAATTAAAAAAAAACTGGAACAGTTTTTTGATTGTACATAAATAAAACAATAAAAAGCTTTCTCCAGTCCGCAGCCCGCGGTCCGCACACACGGCAGTGTCGGTGCGCTGCGCTATTTGTGAAAGCATTAGATCAACAAGCGGAGCTATTTGCTATCAGATTCACCGACGCTTTACTCGGTTTGCTTTCAGGCTTTAAGTTTGTCACGCTGTGTGGTCTTTTTACCAATTTTTTATTCAATTATCATAAGCGTAAATTGGTTAACATTTCGATCGTTGTTTTTTAGTTAATGTGTGAGTACAAATCTATGCTATATATAATATACTCGCCCATGTAAATGAATTAGTTGTAATGGATTTGTATTTACATTTGCTATAAATACTAATATTGATGATTTATGACAGTCATGGTTACCATAACAAAAATATTTGTTTATTAACCTCTCATGACAAATCTATATATATGACTTGACGAATATTCGTCATAACACAAAGGAGTTGTGTAATGACTTAATACCCATGACGAATGTGGTCGCCACAACAAACAGAGTGCTCATGCATCATAACAACTAATTTTCACACAAAAATTACCATTTTTATAGAAAAATATTTACCTGATTTTGAGATTAAAGCTGCGTATTTAATGAGAACCCTATTCTAGTACTTTAGATTCTTGGTTTTAAACTTGATAACTTTTTAAAAATATTATGCCTATAAACTGAAGACATATTTTGATAAAAAGTGTGGAACGTTTACATACAAAAATAGTTAAACTATATTAAAAAATTCGGTATGGCGATTGATGAGATCTTAAAGAAGTATACATGGTTATTCATCGTTGCGATAATAAACATGAAACTGACGTAATATGCGATATTGTAAACGTCTTAGAAAAAGGTGAAGGCATTATTGCATTCGGCGGAAGGTGTGCATGAAAAAATTAGTTTTAATAATAAGTAAGTTTACTCACTGTCGTCGGTGTGTTTACGGTCCCGCCGAGGCCGTGGAGGGGCGTATAGGGAGGACTGCTCGACGCCAGAGCCACCTGACGCTAACGATGAGTGTCCGCTGTCTCTGAATTCGCCTGTTTCTGCCCATACTGGAACAAATAAATGTTAATGTATACCTTCTTCTTCTTTTTCTTCTATGTCGAGTTGTGACGGCAGAATGGCAATTAATGTGACACCATATTTATTATTTACTTTGTCATCCGTTTCTAAACAACCCCGAACAAACAAAATTCTTAATTAAAGATTTAAGGGAAATTTAGCTAATGATTGCAATATTTACTAATATTAACAGTCCAAGATGATATCCGAGAGGAATGATTTTGACGGCTTTCACCAGAGACGATGTTTTTTTAAGTTATGCTACTAAAATTACACTACTATATTGAAAAATTAACCGATCAATCTATAATTATCGATTTCATTTTAACGATGACTATAACAACTGTCATATAAGAAATTATGTTATTATAACTAACCAATAAGTCGCAGACATATTATATTGAAATATACCAATTGTTTTATCAAGACAACGTGTACAAAGTTCATCTAGTGATTATATAAGTGTAATATTATTAAAACACCTATTTTATGATCCATCAAGCGATCAACTCAAATGAATCGGTTTATATTCATAACAGTCACATTCGAAGACGGAAGTACGCCCAGCCGACAGAAATTATTAAGTCAGGTTCACATTTAGCTGGCAATATCTTGAAGTAATTAACTAGTACTAAGATTAGTTTCTGGCAGACAAAGGTGACTAGAATATTAAAACAAACTAAGTAACACAATTATGTAAATAGATATGTAAATATAATATTCATGTTAACTGTAGAGGTGGCACTACCGTACGAGTCGAAAAGCACGCCTTGCTCCACTTAAAAATGATGAAAATTTAAATGAATGCATTATAATTATTACTCTTGACATGAAGATGAAGATAAAAAGATGAAGAGATATCACACCTCTTTATCTTTTTGTAAGTATTTAACTTTGTGTAGCTCTATAGGCACGCCACTTATTACTTGTAATTGCAATCTTAACATATATCACACCCTAGTACGACACATGCACTTTCACAAAATTTAAAAATCAGCTAAATAATGTAATAATTGGATCTTTTTTTGATATTATAAGGAGCATTATTTTTAAATAAATTGCTTTTAACGTTTCAAGAGATCTTGAAGTACCAATGCTTGGAGAAATTGCAATCTAAGATTGCCAGCTAACAGTGAATAAATGATGGAAATTTTGACAATATTGCCAACATTACCTAGTATCTTGAAAACAGATATATAGATCTCGACTTGCTGTATGATACATATATCGACTTGTCCGTTATTAATCTAAAAGTCTTCACTGATAATACGAAACATTACTAAAATGCAATTTTATCTTGATATTTTACCAAAAGCGTTCCGTTATAATAATTACACTTTTGTTTTGTACGCATTGGTCAAACAATTAATCAAGTTTCTGTGAATAATACCAAATTTAATTAAACAAAGTCATCGATTATGCACATATAAGCTTAGATAACACTTCTACTCAACCATTCTTTTCCGCAGTGTCGCAATAATCCATGTCACTGGGTACCCAATACCGAGATGTTTTGAGGGAATCGTAAATTCAATTAAAGTTGCTAAAACGAGTACAATTTAACGAGTAAATCTTGACAAAGTAACACGTTCTCTGAGCAACGATGACGCCCCGTCGCTTACGCGGTAATTAAGTGTCTCCGAACAGTTGTTAACAAATTAGTCACCAGGGACACGCCGGTGTGTGCCTGCCCTTATTTATAGCGCCTGTCGCTCGGGTCCCGCACGCTAATTGTCATAAATTCAAAATTAAACTGTACCCATAATT
>DWQX01006974.1:0-10662 GCA_018245475.1 Pharmacophagus antenor | reverse complement strand
GCAAGGTCCAATAAAACAAACATATTTATTCAATTCCGCGTCGAGTATCAGCCGTTCATCGATTTCACGCGCATTGAGCAATGACAGTGGCCCACACAACCACACCGCGATACATCTCAATATAAACTTTATGTAAACAAACTAAATCTTAAAATCCTACAATTATTTTTCTCTTAATTAGCCTGCATTTTTGTTGTATAACGGTGAAGATAAAATATGTCTCACATTTTTCTTAAACGTCCAATTAAAATTAAACAATAAAATTCATATTTTTACATCCAGTTTGCGTTAAAATTGCTCACATTTGGAGTTGCATTCTGCATGGGTTGCAGCATTGCTCACGTTATATAGTACGAAGAAATACAAACCTTCTTCGTGGTTAAGTCCTTGCTGAGTTCCATTAACAGGTCCTCTTCAATTATCGCGTTCATAGAGTCAAGCAAATGCATATGGTATTATCAATACCAATCATCACTATACCAATTAAAATTGACTAAACGTTCGTTTTGTTTAAATTGCATGTACCGCATGTCTGGCAGCAGTCTCTGGTAGGACTCATATTACCCACCTATTTTATCTCCTTTTTTTCTCATTTTATACACTGTCCTCTATAATTCGTTAGCGCTCTCTACGTTTTCCAATGGAGCTTTTTGTTCTTTTGAAATTCTCGTTAAAACTAGATGCCGTCTTTAATTATATGGTGCCGGCAGACATTATAGCGTTGTCTATTCTATTTATTCTTGTGTTTTAACAATGACTTACAATTAGGAAAAAAAAGGCACCGCATTTGCCTAATGCAGCGTATGCCATTATGTGTTAAGGTGTGCGTGGAAATGCGTATGTGGGTGCGTGGAAATGCGTGTGTGCGTGTTCGTCCCGCAGATTGGTGCAATTAAAGGCAGGGGCGGAGCCTGCGCGGGCGCACGCGGCGACATCTCCACCCAGCCACACACAGGCATCGCGGCGTCGTATAAAAATAATGACGCTTTGAACCATTAATTATTTCCTCCCTGTTCGTACATGAATTAATAAGCCGAAAGCAATTGTGCATGCGAAAATAGTGGCTAAAGTACCCTCGGTTTCGGTTCGAAGAGGATGAACCTACTTATTATAAGTAACATTTTATTCAATTCCATTTTACTTCTTTTATTACGAATGTAATTGTATTTATTTTGTTAAAAGTTAGTGTAATAAAAGATTATTACTAGAATAAGAGTTTAAATATTGGGAAATAAAAAACCAAACGGATAATCTAATTTACACGTTTTAAAAAAAACCTATTTGATAGGTATGTATCTACACCCATCATTTTTATAATCTGAGATGCCTTATAAGTATTCAGCACTTTATTTGCTGTTATTTTTATGGTATGTTACCATAGAATCCACAGTAGTTTATTTATTAGATATACCTTGATTGGTTCCGTGGCGCAGTAGTTTACCAGCTTGTCTTGTGACGCGGTCCCGGGATAGATTTCCACAGGCGTAGTGGAGTCTGGTTGATGGTAGGGTTTTCTGAACCTGTCTGACTTGTAACCACCCTCAATGTCAGTCTGCCACCATAACAGCATTGCTGTGTTCCGACAGTTATACATGTGAGAGCCAGAAGTATTTTGGCCTCACCAACAACGGCATCATTGTCACTTAACATTAGGTGAAATCGAGGTCAAGTGTTAGCCTGTTACCGATAAAAAAATATAAAAACAAAAATATTAATACAGCTAAGCAATTTTGAATCAAAATATGGTTCAATATGAAATTACAGGTAAATCTATGCACAATCATTAACGATTTATCTAATTATTATTTTTAAAAGTATTTTTGCTGTACAACTGTGTATTAATGTTGGAATATTTAAAAAAAATTAAGCACAAATGGGATCTGGTTCGTCGTATTATGTTCGCTCAGTACTGAGCAATTTATAGAATTACTCAATCTCATTCAAAAGTTTCATTGCCTACGCGCCGTGGCGTACTGGAATTGCAACTTGCAAAAAAAACGTCTTAATAATTACTTTCTTGTACATTTTGTGGATTGTTTACGTCATGCCGTGTCTACTTGAATTTGCAATAAAAAAAACTGAATCGTTGGTTTATTAACCCACATTTGTTTCTTAACTTCTGTTAACCTTTGATTCTTTTTACGTTTTTTGTGGTTTCATGTATAGTTCCTTACATCATGAGAACTCGAATATGTTTATTTGCCATTTAGTGTTCAGTGAGATCGGAATAAAGTTTAAAGGTTAACAGTTTTCTTTTGTAGATTTATAAATAATTAAAAAAATGTACTTAATATTTCCCAATTTTACAATTATAATTGATCAATATAAAATCTATTTCGTGCATAAAAAATAAATGAATGTACATCCGAGTTCATGATTATATTTAAAATGTAATTATTTAAAAGTGTATATAAAGGTTACAAGTTATTCAGAAGCATTAAACAATGTACTTCAAAATTGAAAAAACTTTAAAATTGTAAATATTTATTTAATATTCATATTTTGTCAAATCAAATGTCCGTTTCGCAGGCTTCACGGTCGGCACTATTAAATACGAAATCTTCGCGCGGTAATGCAATATTCGTTTGAAAATGTCCACATTCTTCCGATGTTCCTTCCCTAAATTTGTCGATTACGATTTAATTTCTCTACTCAAGTTATTTGAAGTGGAAAATATGAGAGACCTTTACGATTAAGGAAATCTTCACTTAACACGTGCCATCAATATTTTAAATTTAATCCCCAACACATGAGTTTGACGATTGGTATGCTCTCAAAATTGTATAATTTTTTATTTATCTGTATTATTATAGCTATTGATTTTTTCATGAATTCAATGAATGAACTGTTATGGGCCTAGTGCGTTATACATTCTTAATATTAGGTGAACTGGTGAATAAAACACCGAACAATATCTTATACCTAATAATAAAAATAAGAGGCAATAAGCAGTAGCATCCCAAACTTAATTAAATCAGTCATCAGAGCTGCCGTTCATAAACCGTCACAATACATTTAGTAGAGGCAACTTTGTGAAAAAAAAAACACTGAATTAATTCGCAGCCACGTATACGCAAATTGCGGTAACTTCTATTACGAGCTATTAAACTAATAAATTACGTAACCTTAAACTCTATTCAAGTTTATTGCGCGTTTCTTTAATATTACCTTGCATAAAATGTAAAATATTTTTGCTTCATTTCTAAATTCACGAATGATGTCTATCCGTAAGAATAAGTGAACGTTTCTTTATACACTATGCACCGACTTTACAGGTAAAAACATACTTACATTGCATTTAATTTTTCCAATATCTTATGTTAATTTTTAATTTCTTATAGTTTATTTACTTATAAAATTTTAAGAATAGGTGACGGGAGCGATATTCTGCATTAAAAAATCATATCAGGCTATCAACTCGTTGATTGCATTTAAAACTTTGTTAAAAATTATTCGCGCGGCGATTCTGAAAGCTTGCATGAGTCGTTCCACTGACGTAAACTAGAAACTTGTTTCACTGTACAAAGTCGGTTCTGTTACAATTAGAAAAATCGATCGTAGCCTCACCACAAACAAACAGCTAGAACGGAGAACAACACTTAGTTTTATTGGCGTTCTTTGTGGAAACTTCGCCCTTCTGCGTGATATCGATTGCTTTTAAACACGGGACGAGTTGACCCAATTACTTTACTTTTTAAATCGACACAAATGTTTTCTATGAACATTGATCGTAGTACTTTGTAAAGTCGTTTATCGAATAATTATTTCAACTGTTTTAATTCACCGGCGCAATGTTTAGTTCTTTTTGATACCTGACCTAAAGGAGAGGTATTAAAATTTTATTGCCGCGTATCAGCTAAAAGATATTACATATATACGAAATGCGAGATTAAAGTTTTGAAACGACCGGGTCGATTTTGATTTAACTTCTTTTAAACAGTTTTAAAGACTATATCTACAGTTTTAAAAAACTATAGAGATGTATAAAAATTATCTTCCATTTATTAGTTTGGTTTAGTCTGTCATTTTGATTTTTTTTAAGTATCTCGTAAAAAAAAACGATCTAATGTAAGTTATTTATAAATAAGTCGTATAGTATACTACATGTTTATTTGAGTCTATGAAATTATTACAAGATTCCTTAAAAATATGAGAATTGCATTTGAGATACAAAATGTTATCGATAAATACGTAATGAAATGTTTCCATTCAATATGAAATGCAACTTCCGTATGCTTACACGTCGTTAAAAAGTAATTAATAGATTATGCATAAAAAAAATGTATCTCTCAGTAGTTAGTTTCCGCGCCATTGCACACACGGTCAACGAAAGAACTTAATGTATTCACATTGCTTTTATATCTTTCGCGTGATTAACTTTGATTGATCGCATCCAAATATTGATATTCGATATTAAAATATGAAGAATGAACCAAGGGAAACGTACAATATGTTATATGTTAAACTTATTTACAAATACGGAGTTTTTTTCTGTGATTTTGATTTAGTCTAACAAGTAATGGAAATTTAGATGATTGTAATCATTTTGATTGAATTTTATTTATGTTCCAAATAATCTTATTGAAAAGTTTAACATTAATTATGTTTATACTTGTCAATGTAATGTTTATTATTTTATCTAAAAACAAATAGAAAAGAATAAAATTATAGCGTCAGTAAACTATTTTTTTTTAATTCGCTCAAGAAATTAACTAGTGTATAGATTGTCATATTTATGAATACTCCATCTTGTATGGTGCATGGTCTTGGTTTATTTTCTTAAGGATTTCGAATAACACGATCCAATTTAGTATTTGGTAAGGGTCTCGTTTCCGGCCGATTGCTGCGCTGAAGGTGATGCGGACGGATCTTGATCGATGAAGGTTGTGGAGACATGCGGCGAGCTCGCATGAATTCGTCCTTTGAACACAAACTTCATTTTAACATACAATATTAACAGACATTTTGTGTTGTGACACTTATTCCATTGTAATAAGGATTACAAATTCGATTATTACAGACTGTATGCCGACAGTGGCTTTGTTTTGTAGTGTGGATGAGTCGGTGGTTATGTCACGATTTGTCATACATCGCGGTGCGGTTACGGACGCCCCTAGAGGAATGGCCACGATTTCGTCTTTAAGCAGAAGTTATGACAAAAATGTCATGGGAACGGCCATTGAACTATGGTCCCTTTTTAATTGATTGGCCTTTAAAACCGCTTAATGGCGTTCGTGTAGTGCGGGCTCGAAGCGGCTTGCGGTTCGCCCCAGAAACTAAAGCGTTAGTTTCGTTTTGTAATGAACGTGACTCAGTTGTATTTAAAGTGAAAGTTATTTATATAATATACTGTATTAAATTTGCGCTTACAGAGAAAAAAAATACGTTACTAATTAGAAATACTTAAATTATGACTCAAAAAAAAATATTTTAATAAAACGGTCCTGTTAAGTTTTCTGAAATATAAAAATGAGAACGTTTTGATTCTCATGGTTTATTACGTTTTTAACACTTTTTACAAATTACGGGGGAGCAATTCAAAGAGACCGTTAGCGTCAAAGCTGCAAGCGAAAATTACCTTAAATGAAAAATTTATGTTCTCATTGCACCACAATTTGTAGTTTAGAGCATTTAGAGTAGAGGGCGTTAGCGTCGCACGACTTCGTTCCGAGTGGAAGCCTATTTTCGCAGCACATTACTGAGGATGAATGATTTCCTGGGCCGCCATGATTTATGCCCCGTTGTTTTGTCCGGGCTACCAGCGGCCAAAGAGAAGGCGACGTAGACTCATTACTAGGCGGGCGGTGAAGAATGGACACTCCTTTGTGTAAAGAAAGTATCGCATTTGTCTTTCTTTGTTGCGTTCGGGTCGCGATATCGCTAGATACAAGGGGGCTTTATCGCCTCTATCTGCCACTGAGAGCTGTAATTAAAGTACTATTCGTAAAATGCTCGCGTTCTCGGCTTAAACATTCTTCCTCGTGTACGATCCGATCAATGGCAACACGTTCGGTTTATGGTTTCGTGTATTTTATGCGAGGAAGGTGCTTCCTATGTTCCTCATCTCGCGCCCATTGTTGGCACGCCTTCAGAGAATTGAACGTTTGTCCAAAAAAAAAAACTATTTTAAAAAATCTGATCTGTCAATAATCGTTGTATTATTCAAAATATTGTTTTTTTTTTAATTATTAGCTAAGAAGTTTGTTCAAACTTTATTAAGTAATTGTAACTCGTCTGCGATTTGTCGTTATTGAAATTTTTTCAACTCTTTGCACACTGAAAAATAAAACATTTTTTTAAATAATAAATTGTTACCGTCTTAACTCTAATGAATTACCCCTGATAACGCTAACTAGACTTGCATGCTAACAAAATATGTACTAACTTAGTGTTAATAAATTTTAATAGTGGTTCGGAGCTATTTGCCCGCATACTTTTTCATTTTTAACAAAAAATTGAGTTTCAAGTTTGGCACTTTTGATTTCAATTAGTGTTGAATTTGTTTGAATTAGAATTTAAGTACTTTAATACTTTTTTTTTTGAAAAAAAAGTACATGCAGAAGTATCTTAACAATTCCCTAAGATGTATTTCTTGTTACCAACTCTAATAACTAATGTTATAAATTTGACATCATATAAAATTTAATGCGGTAGAGATAATTCTATCTGCCGGGTCTGGAATAAAAAAATCAATCGAAGATTTATTACAAAAAAAGTGAGTTATAATCTGTCGAATCGAAAATCTACCGTTAGGGTCAATACAAGCACTATAATCTATCAGCATAGTTCGCACACCGACCGAGTGACCGGTGTTGTGTACAGTCGCTTACAATATCTTTCGTCACGTAAAGATCGATAAAAACTTTTAACAAGTTAAAAACTGAGCAGGTTAATAAAGTTTAATAATTTAAAATTATGATTATTTCTGCAAATGCATGCAGCATTATAGTTCCCTGATCGTGAAAAGCTGGATTCATTTGGAATAAATGTCATTTTAATGGAAACGAGATTGGACGTTACATGTTAAATTTATTATTAAATTAACTATTTAAAATTATCTCCCATTTAACTTTGATTTTTAACTATTTTAACAGCAATAACGGCATGAGAACTGGCAATGAAGCCGTAAATAGTATAGCGTGCTCGCCCTAAAATAATTCGACACTCACATATATGACTACCGGAACACGGCCTTGCTGTTATGATGGCAGGTCGATATGAACACATTGACACCGGCATGACCCACCGGTGAGCCATAAATATATGGCCGTCATACCCAAGCTGGCCGTCAACGTTTTACCAGTGAAAGCTAACGAGGCGGGTTTGCAAAAACCATTAGCTGAACTTCACTACTCATGTAGCGTAGTGGTAAAATCAAGGATCTCACTTTTATAAAACCATCGGGGCATTATTGCGTCACAGAAAGGTAAAGAAAATTTAGTTAAAATAATTAATGGTCCAATTATTTCATTTACAATAATTTTAGTTTTACGTTAGTAAGAATATAAAACAAGAAAGTCTCTTTGAAAGATCGATGTACATAAACGCATTAGTGTTCACGATTGTCCCAGTTGGATAATAATTGTGTACGGCAGTTTGCGAACTTGTTCGCAAAATAACAGTGATCAGCGTACTTGAGTTGCGGGTGCATTCTTTCCTGTAACTTATAAATAATTATAGCGAAATGTATTTGTTTTAGCACACGTAATATAAAAACTACTCATTTAATATTATTCGCCCTTTTAACTCTTTTATTCCACACTATTGATTGGTTTTAATACAAAACTTCCAAAATGTTTTGTTTTCGGATCAAAGCATGATAACATTGAACGATATGTGGAAAAGATAGAACTTAAAGTGGAAAGTTAGAATTTATACGATATGTATCCTAACACAATAATAAAAAAAACATTCAATGTTTACCCTGTCAATGTTGAACTTAAGTTATCAATATAAATTTAAGGTGAAAGATCATTGGTATATTTAAATGCTTATGTCGTTGCATTAAAAACATTTCAATAATATTTTTATAGCACATAATGGAATGTTTTAAAAAGTAAAATATAGAGCAAAGTACTTACAACAAAGCCAAAGGCGGTGATATGAAAAGAGTATCTAAGTTGGCTGGGCGCGGACTTAGCATAATCCCCTCCGGCTGTTCTATTCAGCGAACAACATTAACGCTGTGCAGCAAGCGTCCATTGCCACCTCTTGGCAACCAGTCCCTCCGCAGCACAGATTAAATTGTCCAATAAGTATATTCCACTCAATGATTTATCATTTCATATTCCAATTATCCAAGTATTAGCGGATTGTCTTTCGCTCCACATTGAATTGTATTGACATTGTGCGACAGCGTACTTAATCATTCTATTGCATATATACGACAAACCGAGAGCGGCGTCATATTTATCAACGTCGTACTATGTAGGTGTGGAAGGGGTTTCCTTGAGGCTAATATTGTTCCACCTCTAATACTGTTCCATGAGAAAAACTCTATATTCATTCAGAATATATTTTATATGCATTGATTTAAACACTTTTTCAAAAAAATATTTTAGACGACTATCAGACATTTATCTGACATTATTTGTGTTTCTGCTTTCGATGAGAAAATTTAAAATTAGAATGTCATTTCAAAGCTTAAGACGTAATGCGTTAATTTAACAACATATAGGTACGTATATTTAGAAAGATGATTAGTGTACTAAAAATTAGATTGTCTCCACACTAGTTTTATGCACCTATTACTCTCACTATTCTATGGTACGTTGTTTTTATAAGTGACAATAGTTAATTGTTGGCCTAGATTTTTTTTCAAATGTTATTCTGTTGACATTGAAAATGGAACCTTCCGATTATCAATTTAATATATCAATAAAAAAACAAAGCTCATTAAAGAGGTATGAGCAAATAAAAAAATAAGACACTTTTTGTTTGATCGGCTAAGCCTGTATTAACAGTAACATTCGCCTGAGGGTAGCGACTTTGACACGTCAGCAAGTGAGGTCAGTAGACTCTGTTCGTCATAATTCTCGAGGATTAAATTATGATCATCGAAAAACGGACCGGTCAATTGGAACAGGGATGTATTTAGAATGTAGTGAATAGAAATAAAATTAATAATAAGATCTAGTTTAATGATTAGTGTTATATTGTTAGAGTAAGCGACAAAATAATTTTAAAATTGATTATTGCGACGTTACAGTCAGTATAAATTAGCGAGTTGAATTTTTAACCTGAAAGGGTGTGACACCCTGAACATTTGGGGCGCGGTTGCTTCAACAACTAACATATGACGTAGAATTCATGTGTTAGACCATTGTCGATAGAAACATTTCGGGACTTTTCCTGGGCAACCAATGTTTTCATTTCACTAACAGCCGGGGTCAGTCCGTCCCTGCCGCCTTCGGACTCGTATTTTTCCGGCGATACCGTAATGCGCAAGTCACGAGCGGTTATGTAAGCAGGCTGCCGAGCGGCGCCGTCATTATAGGCATTATTGCAGGAACACTCGCCATCGGCCGGCCATTGTCAAGATTGCGGGGTCAGAGAGACCCCCGTACCGATGTTAACCAGCTTGTAATTTCGCAACAAGTATTCCTATAACCCAATAAATCGTTGCCTGTAAAACAATTTACCGGCGTTCGCGTAGATATCGCGAGATGGCTCGCTAGATCACGTTCGATGATAGGCATCGTGACCGACGCACGGCTATTAATTATGGAAATTACTGCGACTCATGTTGCGCTCGTGTCCTAACTTAGATGTGGGCTTCATTTGTTGTGTCATGGTTCAGATTCATCCGTTTCCGTAGCTCCTCCATGCGGTCCTGAATCCCTGATTGTGATGAATTTTCCTATACATGAACAAAACTTGAATGGTTTTTGTTTCTATCAATACGGTGTTTTCAAAGTACGTATTTTTTATGTAAATAAAACAATCGTATTAAAACTATGGGTCAGAAGTATATTTCTCCGTTTTGTACCTACAGCCGAAATATCGATCGGTCACCATAGTCAAGTATTAAGTGCAACTCGAGAAGTTAAGAAAGAATAATACCTACTACAGTGGCGCAACGATCCAAAATGAGTCTTGGCCTCCGACATAAGATCACGCCATGCCTCTCCGTCTTGAAAAAAAGTATAAGAAGTCAAAATGTATATACTATGTCATAAAATATTAAGCAGTAGTAATATAGAGGGAATTAAGTTAAAGTGAAAACAGAATAAGTAGTAAGTTAAGTGGATCTGTGACCATGAGTAGAGTAAGAGGATATAGGTTGTCTCCTTATGTGGATTGTCTGTCTTATGCCATTTAATGGGACTTATGATAGAGATAAGGTAATAAAGACAAATAAAATAGGCCAAAGTCCATCACGTATACGTCGTATTCAAGTACAATGTAATTCAAAATAAGCACTTGATGCATAAGACGATTGCAATAATCTTTGCACAACGCAAATAATTTCCTTTATTAGAATATTTCCAAGAATAGAAGGACTGAATAGTCTGTATTTTATTATTTGTTGCTTGCTTGTTTATAATTTTTTTTCATATATTTCATGTATAATGGTCAATTTATCATACACTGCCGGCCAAAAGTTTGAGACCACCTTGAAAAAATTACAATATTGAATAAAACTCCAATAGTTAGTGCTCT
>DWQX01006973.1:0-10663 GCA_018245475.1 Pharmacophagus antenor | reverse complement strand
GGCTAACACACTGAATATGAATTTACCACTATAACAGCACTACCGTGTTCCGACGTACATACATGTGGCTGCCAAAAGTATTTGAAGACGCTTACCCATCTACGGCCTCATTCGACAGAGGTCGCGCGAATCACCGATGAAAAATAAATATTAAATAAAAACGAACCCTTTACCTTTAACTATCAACATACAACCTCGATAGCTGGCTCTCGACGTCGGATACTAGCATATATCACTGTCATTACTTGTTAAACTCGTAGCGAAGTTACACACGTTCTACGTCATATGCTGTTACAGATTGCTACGAGACTCTACGGATATATGACGTACGTAGTCCCCGAGTCATATATAATAGACAGCATGTTTAGTCGAGGAATAATTTTTATTTTAATACGTTTTAAAGTTTGTATTGAAATTTAAATATTACACTTTAAGACTTAGTTTCACTGCGTCCGTTTTAATCGATTCAGATGCAGCGTAAGCGACGGTTGCAGGGACCTTTCGAACCCAAGTGACTAACTACAATCCCTTGTACTACTTTTAGGCTACGATAACAGTTTTTCTTTATTCTGGCATTCAAACAAATGGCAACCATTGAGATGTTCGGAGCAAACATCATGGGATCTTAACATGATGGGAAAGTCCCATCCGGATATTGTTTAATACTATCGATGAGATTGTCTAACGAAAATGTTTTCGCATTATGTATAATAATGTATTTAAAATTTTATTTTAATAGTTAATATTAAAATAAAAATATTTAATATTTAAAGACAGTGAAGTGAAAATTTAAATATGCAGATGATATATTCGCGCGATATTTTGTTGCCGTAATAGAAAAGAGACTCTGTTAGGTTTTCATTTTCGATTATTAGCGCACTTCTTTGATTTATAGTCGGTTCAATAATATTACGGTTTATTGTTTCGGAGTGAAAATTTATTTCGCACATAAAACATGTTTTATAGCAAAACAAAACTAATTTAAGGTTTCTTTTTATGGTTTTTGCTCTCTCATACTAGCTCACTTTGTTAATATCAAAGTTTTATAGATTCTCTTCATAATTGTAGTACACGAGAAGTAATAATATTTTAACGATGGAAATATTTGCTAATGCTGATATTTTTATTTTATTTTTATTTCACATCTAAATGAATGAATTATTTTTAATGTTGTCCATTGAAAGTTAACTCGTAGGGTTTCATTCACTATCAGCCGATAGAGGCCCACAGTTGGGCATAGACCTCTCCCTAGATCTTCAGACAGATTCACACGTAGGGTTTACTTATACATAATTCAATGACATCTATTCATCCAGATCGGGGAAATTCATAATAGATTTTTGTATTCATAAGACATGAAAAAGAGCGCAATATATTTGTTTTGGGACAGTTATAATAACTGTCTTCAATTTCACCTGATGTTAAGTGATAAAGCGACCGGCGATATATACACATACATATATATATATAAATATTATTTTTTTTTACAATTTTTAGTTACCTTTTCACTTCGTCAACAAAGCAGACTGAGAACACACTGTATTAAATCTATCTATACTACCCCACTACATTTATAACTGTAAAGATTTCAAATTATTGAAATTAATATGTTTATTTATCTATATGTTTTGTCTTCCTCCCTCTTTTGATCGCATTTAATAGCGTACGGTGGACAAATTAATCAACAGTTACACACAGGGATTGTAAAGAAAGTTAAAGAAAAATGACCTTTTTAATGGTTCATTATTAAATACTTTATTACTTGTTTTCAACATGTCAAATTTTATTTCATATTAAATTGTGTCTTAATATTTTATTTGCGAATAGTACTTACGCCCACACTCTGGAGCCGGGACAAATTTTTGTCCTTTCATCAAATTCTATTTAAAAAGTTATAACCTTGCGAATGCCTCTTTAAGCCATACTTTTGCTCACCTTCTTATTTGTATAATATACCTATTTAAACAGATAAATATAATTAAAGGTATCGAAATTTAACCAGTAATGCATACAGCTCTAACGATACATGTTATATATTTATATATTGAAAACTATTGAAAGTGTAATAACGTTCGTTTAATATTTATATTATTTAAGAAAAAAATGTTAGTGTGCCATTTCCCAATAAACAAAAATAACATTGAAATAAAGTAGATATAATTTTTTGAATAGGAAATATGGTAACATTTAATCTCGTTTTCACCCGATATTAAGTGACAATGAAATCTTAAATAGTATACATGCTCACTTAGAATATTTCTGGCTTTGACGTGTATGACAGTAAACATAAAGGCTTGTAGCTGGCTGGAGGAGTTCGAAAAATACTAGCGCCATACAAACTCCACTGCACGTACGCTTCGGGAATCAAACCAAGGAACTCCATGTTATAATGCAAGCGATAAACCACTACGCCACTGAGGCAGTTAGAAAAGTTTGAATTTTAGAAAACCTTTTAATAAATTTACCTATACAGTATTTCAAAATACACTACATTTATGACTAATTACTTCAGTTATAAAATAAACAAACAAATATTATGAATTTTGTTCATTATACGTATACAAACTATGGTTTATATTATATGGTAAATAAGAAGAAACCTTTATACCTTTCGGACCTGTGGGATCAAATTAACGCTTGTTGCACCATAATTGCTTTCCCAGCCTCACTCCTTAATTACTTCTTAATAGGATTGCTTGGGAAGTTGCGAAAGCAGAACTAAGTACTTTTACTCGTATGTTTTATAGCTGTTTGTATACACAAACATAGGTAGAAAAGTGTATAGTTCTATATTTATATCTCTTAGTATCTTGTAGACTTATTAACTGTAGGTTTTATTAGGGTACAGAGGTCAACTAGGATTCTTATTAAATTTACATCGAAAAGTTGCAACGTTTGTCAACATATGTTTAAAGACAAAATTCAGTGAGTAGGCACCATATTTTACGTAAATAATCAATGGAACAGGCCTAAGCTGCTTTATAAAAATAGAGACTGCATTTTATAAACACATGTGCATTATAAATATACATATATCGTACATGTTTTCATATCTCCGCATGATAAGAGGATTTTCCATACGTAATCTACTGGGTCTTTGAATGTGCGCTGTACTAAGACCATTTTTTATCCAATAAACTGACAAAGCGCCTAAGACCTTTACCTAGAGTTAAGTGAAACGGTTGCCCACAACAACGAGGTATTTCATAGGATGTTCGCACTGCACTTGTAGTCTTCAGCTATAACTACAACCTACAGAGCCTTTCAAACCGAAATATATATTGACGCTAAGCAACAAAAATAGAAATACTTTTTTCAATATAGTACATAATTAGATTATCTCTGATGACAGACACCTAAAACCAATACTTTGCTTATGGTAACACTAAATAAAATTACAATTTACATACATACATATATGTACATGAAATTTATTTTTACTGTGCAAAACTTTACCAACAATTGCCATAAACGTTTCTTTTTTTATCTCCTTTTTCTGTGAAGATATGGTTAGTTTTAAATTTTAAAAAGGACTTTGGCCTATTACATATTCCGGTCGACGTAACCGTACGGCGCGCTATGATTTCGGCTTAGATACAAATGGCGTTCGCACAGTGCCAAGTTAGTGAACCATATACAGAATCTGATAACGATAAAAACTGTTTTGTATTTCATTCATGCATTAAATCTAAATTATTAATTATTAACTAATACATAAATAAAATTCTTTATTTCATCGACTAACATTCGACCTCGATTTCATCCGATGTTAAGTGACATGAATAGTAATGTGTATTCGTACAGCATGCATCTGGTTCCCACATGTGACTGGTCGGAACACAGCAATGGTATTATGGCACAAGATTAACATTGAGGGTGGTAGCTTGCCAGGCGGATTTTGAAAAACCCTACCATTATCCAGACTCCACGAGTACTGTGCCCCGGGAATCGAACCCGGGACCTCCGCATTACAAAGCATGTGGATAAACCACTGCACCACGGAGGCAGCCACATTTACGATGCTCTTATGCTGATGTTAATCTGCTAACCTGCGCTTACTACCACCCTCAATGTGAATCTGCCGCCATAACAGCATTGCTGTGTCCCTGCAGTTATATACGAAAGAAATCTGGGAGAAAACCCTTCACCATCTACGGTCACATAATCACTTAACATTCAATCTTAGTCAAATGATAGTCCATAAAAAATTAAAACTTGTATTATTTATTACCTCTACGAAGTTCTAGAACAATCTTTCCCTTTATCATTATCTCACGTAAATTGATATAGAAACTCATTTCATAAGCAACAAATAAATCTTTGCCTTCATTTATCATTTTTATGATATAGAAAACGTTATAATAAATTTATCCTTTTTGATATTCCTGTATTGTGCGAGATAGGTTACATTTCTTCGAGTTAAGTCATGCGTTCCAATTTTATGTCGTTTATATTTCACGGTTTGTTTTCACGGTGTATATGGAGTTGTAGTTAGTCTTTGCGTTGGTGGATGTAGGCGGAAGTAACATGAAGATATAATGAACTTTGTTGAATAAAAATGTTATTTTCTTTTGTTCTAACATAGTACAGACAAGTGTATCACTTATCATCAACGAACACCATGCTCGAATCATCCAATATAAAAAAAAAGCATGAAATCTTTATGGTATCAAGCCCATTTCATCTTTATATGTTTTAGTTATAAAGAAAATGATTTTGTTATCTTTTTTTTTAATTTAATCGTAAAGTTGGTAAAATATAACTGACTTCACGTCTATAATTTTTTTTTTAACTTATGATTTGTTTCATTTTGTCGCTGTCGCTGTCTCGTCGGGACTTCTACCAACTATTTGAATAAAATAATTATTGTCGTAATGAAATGAAAGCCAGGAATTCGAAATAATATTTGTCTACGATAGATAGCAATAAAACACTAAACACCCAATACAAATATCCCGATCATCACAATAATGGAATTCAATATCAGATAAATGAATCAGATTAATATTCAATCCACTTAAATTACAGAGCGAGATTAAATCGATTCATGTATAAATTAACCAGTTCAACATATTAATTCATTCTAAAAGACTGCTTGAAAGAGATCGCCTTAAGCGATAAGGACAGATTTAAATAGTGGAATTCGACAGTCATAAATGATGGATGCTGTTAGGCTTTCAATTGTTAGGCTTTCGTTAAACCCTTAGAATGAGAACTACCGGTATAGAGAAACTAATATCGTTAAGTTTGAGGCAAACTGCTACGCTTTAGATGCAGTCATATTTCTAATATTATACGAGAAATTTTGTATTATTATAGAGGTGGCCGAACACCGTGGTCAGTGGCGTGCACTTGTAGAGGCCTATGTTCACCAGTGGACTGATATAGGCTGATGATGATAATGATTATACACGACATTTTAAGTTAATGTATTTACATATATAGCGTGTACTGTTCGTTAGTCATAATAAAAGAAAAAAAAAACCTCAAGCGAAGTCCAACGCTTAATATCGAAGCTAGCTATCTTTTCTCTGTTAACAAACGCGTTACGTCACTAATAGCGCTCGTTCGTAACTCGCCTCAGATATTTCAAGCGTAATTCCGTAAAATACGCCGACACCGACGGATTCGCGACTAAACCGACGCCTCGTCGCTTCACTGAGCTCTACACGGCAATTACCGCTCACTCGATACGGTAAAGTTTCGCCGAGTTCTACGAACATCGATGTTAGTTCGATACTGTAATTACTATGAAGCAGATTTCTTACATTTGTTCTTATCAGTTACGAGCTAACATTTTATCTCGATTTCACTTGATGTTGTGACAGTGAGACGTAGTGTTGTCGAACCCGCTTGTCTAACTTCTATCGTCATACATATGTGAGACAGAAGTTCTCTTCACCATCAACGGCGTCATTGTCACTTAAAATGAAGTGTAAGCGATGTCAAATGTTAGCTCATAACCGATACTAAAGACCCAGATTGTGAAGCTAGTCACTCTTAACACTTTGGGCTCTCACGTGGAAAACTGCCGGACCACAGTAATGTTTTAATGGCGGCAGAAAGTTATAAAGAATAGTAACTAACAAGCGGGATCGAGAAATCTATCACTATCCAGACTCCACTACACGTGTGATCCGAGAATTGAACCCCGGACCTATAGCGAGCGGTACACCACTGCGTCTCACGAAAGCAGTCAAACATGACACTCTTTCAGTTTGTGTTTACTTGTTGAATTATTATTATTAATTTAAAAATTTAAATTTTATCCCGCTCGCTTACATTTATAAATATTTTTTATGTGCAATTTTTTTCATTTGCCGGTATTTTTTTTGCAAAGTTTACATTTCCAAACAAATAAATACCTAACAAAACCTGGTCACAAATTACAAATGATAACATTAAAAAAAAGAAATTAATTATAAATACGCGTCGAATTGAGAACTCTTTACTAGTGCACGGTTAAAAAAGTTGTACCCTCCGAATCCATAATAACTTCATTACACATTCCATACGAGAAACTTTACAACACGAAGCAGCTTGATGTTTGCCATCAAGCGGGGTTTCCCAATATTTATGCGAAGCCTTAATTTAACTGCCTGAACGTTCGGTGCGAAAACATCTGTCGCCAGCTTAAATTGCTTTCGTTTCTTTTACGAGATTTAAATTTCCTAACGTGGCGGAAAACAGAACGTATATTTGATACCTTCACATTAATTCACGAATCAAATCCGCCGCTAATAATTACTTACGAATATGATTGTTACGATCGGAAATTTATATTCAAAGAGCTTATTTTTATTGCCTCCATGGCGTAGTGTTTTAACGCTGACGTACCGGGTACGATACTCTGGCCTCATGAGTAGTGTCTGAATGGAGGAAGAATTTATTCCAACCCGCTTATCTAGCCATCGTCCTTAATGTCAATCTCTCGCCAAATTAGCATTTTTATGTTACATATGAGAGCTAGAGTATTCTAGGCGAACGCCCTTTGTCTATAGCTTAATTGTCAGTTAATATCATGTGAAATATATATCAAAAAAATTATTGAACAGCCAAAACCTACCTTTTGGTTTAAGTTATATTTAGAATTAATAATAACTAGCAACATATAGTCGCTGTGATATATGATATATATATAGGCTTGAACAAATATTAACAAATTAGTTTGACTAAATATTGTATGTCGGGTTACAAATTAAAACCATATACTTTGTACGTGTGCGGCTCGGCTCGTTAGACAAAGCAGCAACAAGTAATTTACGTTCACGAACCTTAACAAAACAATTTATTATCCAGCACAAAACGAGAGAAAATTAATATAAACTCACTGGATATGATGAACGGGTGCAAATATACTACGAGTATAAAAATCATCGGTCACTTCGTAGCACTTCGTAGCACTTCGTAGCAGTGTGTAGCAGCGTGTAAATTTGTTCACACACTACGCCACGATTAAAGCTCTCGACACGCCTCTTTTCGATTGCGTACCGCTTACCTATAAATAAATATTCCCGTTAGTAGGTAAACCGAGAGATCCGAAACTGAGTACAATATATCTTTTAAAGTACTAGTTAAAATTTACAAATACAGTCAGTATTTTTATTAAACACTTTACAAATTAAGGAATTACAAAGATATTTTTATGTAACGTTAAAAAAATATATATTTCAAACAAATATACCCTCAAGAACATTCACAAACAGATAATTACATTTTATATTTCATATAAATTTTGACGTCGATGGTTATATTAAATATTACGACAGCTTATCAAACAAATTTTCTCTTTTATTCAACATGAAAGCTATACAAGAGCTTTGTATAGAGAGAAAAACGTACGTGAGAAACAGTTTTTTTTTTTCGTTAAGAAAAGTTGTCTTTATACCGTAGCCTTTTAATTTATCTTTTAAGAAGCCATATTCTATACGAAAGATATAAACAGGCCGTACATGACGAAACGTGCCCGGTTAGAATATTCTGGCTATGTTGAACATGTCTTCGGTGGAATAAAAGCGCGTTCAGATCTGCCACCATCATATAACATTCGCTACCATCTTCACCACATTGTCCTTCTCCCGATATCTGCTAGAACTAAATATCGACTTATGAAATAATTGTGGCCAGGATGCGGGCGGTGTGGCGCGCTTGGTGCGTCCTCGCGCTGGCCTGCGTCGTCCTGGGGCAGCGGATCGATCAGGACGTGATGCTTTCGTCGCGGCCTGTCAGAGTGCGCGACCGCGAAGTCGCCAAGATCGATGAGCCGACCTGCGACCAACTGAAAGCTATGTGGAGGTATGTAAACGTTTAGAGTAAAGAAAAAATAATGCACTAACATTGTATCTCATGTTGAGATTATTACACGAAAGTCATCTTCAAGAATATCTACTGGCCAAGAAACAGTCTAGGTGTACGCCACAGGATGCAAATATTGAATACGATAGATAAAGCTTGCGATATTGTTAATCTAATGAATAATAAGACGTCTTATCAAATCTTACAGCAAGGAATATGGTTTTGTAAACACTTCAATTTTAGTGGCACGCTTATCAAACAAAGAAAACGAACACGTTTCACCATCTACGACCCAATTGTCTCTTACTATCTTCAGGTGAAATCGGTATCAAATGTTAGCCAATAACTGATAAAAAGAGTCTCACGTATCTTCAAAGTTGTAAAAAGACATTAGTTATTAGACTTTTTTTGGAGGATTCTAATATTTACTAACTTATAGATGTATATTTTATTTTTTGAAGAGATAATCAATCACAAGAAAACGTCTATCTATTACTTTGTTAACAACTCCAATTGAATGAGACATATCCAAAGAGTCAACCCTCCACAATGGTCGACTAGGAGATCATTACAGCCCCATTGTCTCACAGATGTTATCATAAGCCATTGGGCTATTGTTTGTAATAGAAATCTCTGCTATGAGTTGGCTGCTGTTAATTCTTATCAAAGCCCATGACAGATTAACATAATGGGCATTGTACGACGTACAATTTCCTAGCTATAACAAAAGCGTCCATTATCTGAATTTGTTCTGAAATTTGTTTCTATTTATTTAAACCCCGAAAAAAAACACAGAAGAATTGTTTTCTCAGCTGATCTCTCTTCATGGAGACCATCTAAGCAGTGTCTTAATGCGTTATTCTGCTGCCACGCTGCACTATGTGAAGATGATTCGTGAAATTATTCTTCGCTTATTAAGTAACAGGAATTTGTGAGCTTATTATATTTTAACCTCTTCACGAAGGCTGTACAGTCTTATTGTTACTTAACATCATGTGAAGTTGAAATCGAGTGTTTGCCGATTGCGGATGATAAGTTTTTTATCGGCAAGGGACCATGTTTATTTTTCATTTCACCGCTAATACAACGTGCCTGTATATATTAAATGAAATCGTAAGGAAGTTACCCTTATCCGCTTAAAAGTTCTGACTCATTGTTAAATTTGTAAAGATTATTTCATATTAAATCGTCTTGTAAACAGACCTCACTATAAAAAAATTATTACATCATCACAAATTCCTTTTATTAATTACAAGAAAAGAAAATTTAAAGTGAGAGCAGAGATTTCATATAATTTAACCGTAGTCGACATGATTGCACACGTTTGTGACCTTACATCGCAAAATCCTGTAGAATGTAGCACTTAACATTCGTTATTATATTTAAAATTCTTGAAACAATGAGTACAAATGAATGAAAGCGCTCAGCGTGCACTTAGCGGTGGGGCTGCAGAGTAAACTTGATTTGCATAATGGCGTTATGAAACAGCTTAACTACTTCATTCCGTTACGCGGTCGAGCAGTGTGCACAAAATTAATTTCATAATCGTTTTAACACGCCCGTACGTATAATGGAACGACATCACGGACATCACTTTAAATATATACATGTATTTTTTTAATTAAAACTTCTGTACTTTAACACTTTGAATAGAAAAACGCCTATATGCGCTCGAGATAGATTGGCTTTCTGACAATAATTGTTAACAGTGGTGGTACCACCATACACCACCATACACGCCCGAAGGTAAGGCATACTTTATTTAAGCATTGGAACCATTGGGAGAAAATACCTTCCAATGGAAAAAAATGCTGTTAGGGCGGCAGATTGGCATTGAGTTAGCCAAATGGATTCCAAAAACCCGACCCCGATCTTGACACCATTCATGTGGCCTGCGAATCAATGCGCTGCGGAAGCAGTCAAAAAGTTTTTGGGTGCTTTACCTATTGTGTCATTCGCAGGTTCTCCAAACGGCAGGCCCGCGCGCCGGAGATCCTGAACGAAGTCAGCACTTACCGCGACCCGCTGATGTACAACGAATGGCCGGTTTACACCGCCATGCCGCGAGCTGCGCCCAGGTATAAAAAACTATCACTTATTGAAGCATCGTCCTGGTCAAGTATAAAGGTTGTAAGAAAAAAGTATCACTCACATTTCGTTTCTTTATCTGCGATGGGCTTTCACTTGAGTGTTAGTCCGTTACTATTTAAGTACATTTAACCTCTACTTCACAGATGTTAAGTGATAATGAGGCTGAAGAAGTTAAAGCCCAAAAACACTTGGCTCTCACGTGTACGGGTGTGAAACCACAGCAATGCTATTTTGGCGACTAATTGACATTGAAGGTAGGAGTAGAAAGAGAGTCCTA
>DWQX01006972.1:0-10664 GCA_018245475.1 Pharmacophagus antenor | reverse complement strand
TCCGATGAAGCTGTAATAGTCGTCAATAAGACTAACAGCGCAAACTTCACCGAATCCAGCAGCAGCAGCAGCAGCAGTTACCCATTACTTATCATGATTCTTATATACGCAATACAGGTTTGCAATTAGAGGGCGATAGCTAGCTTTGTCGATTTGAAAAACCCTTACCACTAATAGGAGATGCCAATAAGACCCCGGAATTGCACCACGGACCTTAATGTTACAAGGCAGACAGAGAACCACTGCACCATGGGGGTAGCCTAAATGGCTATTAGTGACAAAGCCTTTGGCTGCCAGTAGTTATAAAGCTTTGTGAGATATATTGTGATTTGATAAATTTCCATGCAAATAATGCACAATAGATAAAGAAATAATTTACTTATACCAATTGTTTCTCATTTATAAAAATCAATAAATGTGCATTGTACATTTATAATAGATACCAAGCAGGATGATTGAAATCATGCTTGAATATTTATAATGCAATCGAGGTCTTGTGGTGGTTGATGTCCCGTTGGAACACAGCGATCTCTTTGCCCGATGTCGACACCTTCCTCGTTATCAGGCACGCATCAGTATCGTAAATGTTGGATGAGGACAATGAAGCTAAATGTCACATTCGAAAGTATTCGCACAAACACAAACGCAACGCGCGCCGCACAAGCAAAATTCCAACGTCGCGATTGCACAACACCCGGGACCTATTATCCAATAACGTGTGAAGCGTCAATTTGTATAAATTGATGTTTCACTGTCATCTCGTCTGATCAACCAAGAACCATTTTATGTTGAACTGGTTTATGTAAGCATCCATTGTTTATGATGCGATGAATAAATGAAATTTTCTTTTTACAAACTGCCTTGAATCATATTGGACGCCGCTGGTGTAATTATTGAAGACTATTGCATCTTCATTCGAGTCCAATTTCGCAAGCAAGAAATAGGTAGAAATATGTACTGGCGGTGATATATTTCACAACTATGATGTGTCAGGCAAGATGTATAACATAAGATGTACTGTCACACTGCATACGATAGTACATCTTATGCCCTTGGAATTTATTTATGTACAACACTCTTCAAACCAAGATGCGCATAACACTTGTACAATACTAATTGACACAGAAAATAAATACTATATAAAACATGATGTTTACCAGTTAAAATTCAGTATCCCACAGAAAAAGAAACAAAGTTATTTCACAGTTATCATAACAGCTAAACGTCAGATAATACTTAAAATTCAGCAACAATTTCAACAAAAGTTTTTACAAAAAAAACATTTTACAATAACATATGCAAGATTCCATGACAGGTGACAATAAATTAGACATTGCTTTGAGAAAATTATTATTTTAAACATACTCTACAATTAGTCACCAGGAAATATTTCTAGAATTTATAGGATAGTGAGACTTACTTGTAAAATATATCGTGCCATGGTAAATGCGAGAGTATCACCAGAGCTGCGTTGGCCCTCGGATCGAACCGGCAAAAACAAAATGTATATTTGGAATCCACCGACGTTAGCACAAAGGAATAGTGTTGTACGAATGTGCTGAAATTATAAAATATACAATCACATTACATAAAAACCAACTTAATTTTGCATATACAATACAATAATCATGTGCGTTATGACAGTTTTCAATCCAAATTTCATTCTACAGTGAAGGACAGTCAACAATTACAAGCCAAATAAAAATTAGACTAAGTAGAACAATCTTCCAACAGACCCATTTGGCAAAGCAATGGCCTAGAAAAGTAATAGAATAGCTGTAGTACTCCGAATAAACCATTATCAATATTATATAGAAACTTACTTATCTAGTTGACATGGGAATGTAAACTTTGGAATATTTTTCAACTCTTCTTCATTTTTATATGACTCTGGATATTTTTTAAGAACATGAGGCTCCCTTAACTGATCTCCGGGTGATACCTCACAGAACAATTCAAATAGAAATCTTACGGTATCTCTGAAAAAAATATATATATATCATTAGTGTATGTCTATAAGTACAAATGTGCAAAAAAATGAATGGCTTGAACTTAGTTGGCCATAAAAAAGTAATCATGTCAGGTCATAATAATTTCATGATTTCATCAGGTTTATAATAATTTTATTACATAATTTTCACTATTTGTGTTAAATTTTATTTAACATAATGTCAAAAAATTAATGCCTAGTGCAATACTAGTCAACTTTATTAATTAATAAATATGATAATTCAGCTATTTTACTAGGATTACAAATGAGGACCATATAATAAGTTATAATATTATTTCACAAAACATATAAGATAGAATTACATATTCTGAGCTGCCCATATTAATGTTTCATTCAGTGTATTTTATTTCAGTTTATAGATAAAAGTTATCTTCAGGATATACATAATAAAAACATAATTTTATCTATAACATTGACATTTTAATGTCATGTTATGATATATTATGGCCCATAAAAAATTAAAAACGATGAAAGAATAAATTAGAACGCAGGATTTTGTAATAAAACAATGAACTAGTGCAAAAAGAAAGTTTGATTTAGATGTCAATGATTTGTAAATAAAGGCAAAAAAGCAAGATGGAGCTGTAATAATATCGCAACAATAATAAGTGAAATGATTGGTAATAGCCTGTGATAAGAATTTGAGTTTGAAAGCGATTGGATGTATTCAATGGAAAACAATCACCTCAATCGGGAACCCATGTCTGGACGTGGACGTTTTCAAATTATGATTACATCTTATGCATTTTCTGTTTCATGATTACTGACAATAAACTCAAAAATTATGAGACGTCACAAGATAGAATATTCTATAGAGGTGTGCATATCATTTTCGTGGATTTTGATGGTTTTCTTATTGCCAAAGTATTACTGAAGATGTTATTGAGTGAGACTTTTTTCTGACATTCACTTTAATAATAGTAGCTGGTTGGCGCTAGCGAGCGCAAAGACAGGACAAACAGATTAAATAAAAATAACGAAACAGTTAAGACGCGTTCATTACGATTTTTAAATGTTATTTGTTTGTCTTAAGTGATTGTTAGACGTAAGAGAAACCCTGAATTCGGCTCAAAATTTTATAATACAACTATTTTACACGTCATATGTGATGCTCTTACTAGCGAAGATAACATTTTGTACAATCGTTATCCCTAATGATTTTATGTCGCATGTTGATCTTATGTCATTTATTGACTTATATTATTTATTTCTAATTATATATTTTTAATTGTACCTTTATCCTTTAAACAATTGAGTATCAAATTAAAGAAATAAAACTTTGACTAGGTATACGGTTTACAATTATAAGGAATTATCTAAATCTAAAATGAAAGGAAAGTAATAAAAATGCATATATATATATATATTTATGTGTGTGTATTTGCAATTTCAGTAAACCTTTTTTATTTGTTAACCAAAAGTAAATTTAAAATAAAAGTTATTTGTTAATCAAAAGTTTTCGTGTTTTTGATCATAATTTATTTCGTCGAACTGAACCATATCGATTGCAAGTTAATCGATTCAGGTAAATTCGTAAGTTTATAATGATTACTTTCCAACAATACGAGAAGTATTATGTACCGAAAAAGCTTTATATTTAGATGATGATTTTATGAATGTAGGAAATAAGTAATTTTTCAACAGCTAGTAGTCTTTGGTATAAATTCATTTTCGCTCATCTATCCAATTATTACATTAAACCATACTTACTTTCTTTTTTACACACAGTCTCTGCACCGATCACGATGAATATTATTGGTACTATGTTTGTGACAGTATTTCTAGATATCTATTAATTGGATATCTAAGTATATAAAACTCAACCTCACTTTTTCTTTGTAAAGTAAGATCTTTACCATCAGTTTTAATCGTCAATAATACAAATTATCGTAATTAATAACATGTCTTTTTTTTTAAATGCATACGTTATACTATACGTCATGGGTATCGTGAGAACAGTAAGAAATAGGACGTTCTTGTGATGATAGGCACTGCTGCATCTTATAACAAAGTTAGTGTAATTAGTTAAGACATAGAAACACTGCGTTTGGTATATATCTGGCACAGCATAGCGTCAATGCCTTAAACGAGTTAGCACAATAAGGAACGTGATATTTCATACCTCACTCTGTTGTAGACGTTATTGGTACTTACCCGTCGTTAAACGGCGAATGTATTCAAGCTGCTATTATGCTGAATTGTTTGGCAAATTTTGCCTGTGTTGAATGTCGTGACAGTAAATCTCCAGGTCTAACAATAAGTAGATAGCCTACGATCTAAGAAGACTTATAATAAGAAATTGTTTTTCATTTTAAATAGTTTATATTAACCACCTTCAAGACTCCTAGTAAACCATCTGTACGGTCCCGTGTACGGAAACGAGCGTTTTGAAAGTGAGGTAAGAATGGGACAGAAGATCGAGGAAGGAAACTTCGCGCTGATAATGAGAGAGAATTATAGCCGAAGTATTTTCCTAAAATTTTGCAGATTAGTAATAGGAAATACAACAAAGATAATATAAAACAGAATATATTAATAAGTGGTTACAAAAAAAGAAACAAAATGTAAAAGAAGAAAAGAGAAATAAAATGGTAATGTATAACATAAGTAGTTTAAGTGAAAAATTGTAAATAAAGAAATTAGCTGTGTCTCTTTATATAAGTGCGATGTATGAAAGAAGGAAATGGGATGAGGTATGGAAAAGAAGACACGAGAGCGAGAAAAAGAGTATGAGTATGGAAGAAGAAGGAAAGCGAGAATAACAAATAAAAAATAATTATAATGATATGCATAGGCCCTGTCTAAACGAAACATGGGTGAACGAGATAATAAAAAACATCTTTACAAATAAATGTTTTAACAGACTCAATGTTTAATTTGATTTACGTAGATGCCACATGTACAGGATTCGTGTACTAAGAAAACGAAAACATACTGCATCGGCAGCGCGAACTCCTCTCGCGATTGCGTTCCGTTGTATTTGATCGAAATGCTCGAACACGAAATTGAAAAAAAAAAACGTCTTGAAATTATAAACATTTTTCTAAAGAAAAGAAACAATGAAGACCGTATCATAATTATATTATATTTATTTACAGTATAAAAATTATTATTACAATACATGTCCTAAGAACCCATCACTTATAGTGTAAAAAAAATCACATATTTTCATTTTGCCTACGTGCAACACATACATACAAATTAAAACAATACGGTGACGTTTGACAGCCGCAAGTGTGAGAGCAAATTGTGTTATAAGCTATTTTGTTGATACTTTGTGTCAAGTGACACGATTTGTGTGATGCATAAATCAAGCAGGAACCGTTTCTTGCAACTGTTAAAATTTTTTTAACTTTTATATTATATTATATTATAGTAATCATGCAAAATTATCAATACTCAAGTCGTGGAATCATGATAAGAGATCACTAGCAAATTAAAGAAATAAAGGCAAAAGTACTAAAGTATATTACATAATAAAACTATACAGCCTAGGTTATGTATACTCCGTTCTTGTCGGTATTTTTTTTGTATATTAGCCACCGAGTCGTCAAATTAATATGAAGTGATAATATTTAGGTAAATAAATTTGCTGATGCGGAGGAAACCATTTGTAGTTAAGAGTTTTGCATTTCGTACAATATTTACATGAAATATATCAATTTTAGATTTCGTATTTTAATTACGTACCCCCGACATAGAAATAAAATTTGCGCACCGTTTTTAGAAAATAGTGCAACACTAAATGGGTGTCTGTCCATCATACATCTGTCTGATAGGACATCACAAATAAATTGTCGAGACAACATTCATACGAAATTGTTGTCGAGACAACATTCATACGACCGAAACTGCTTCAGGACGAAACGAAAAGTTCATTAAATTAAAATGCAATGCCGATAAGAGTCAAAGTTTTCGCAATTCGTATCCGTAGTATTTTCTATTTACATTTTTCGCAATGTCTAAAGACAAAATTAAGATATATAGAAATAAGTTAGGAAGAGGAACTGAAAATAAATATAACCTAAGCGTAGCATTGATGGACCGTATATTGCGTTCGGTCTATTCAGTTACTCGTATGTTATAGGCCAGGTTACTGCTAGATTTACTCTTAATTCCATTCATTAGGTACCTCTACTGTGCATGGTTCAATAAATGACACCCCATACATTTGAATGTTTCGCATACTTTCTTTTACAGCGATTTACTGTCTGATTGATATTGTTTTCGTATACATTTAAGTGTCGAGACGTGTGTAATGGTCAACCTATTAGTACGTAGCACTATCCGTAAGAACGAAATAACGAACGAACAGCTCGAATTTTATTAAATACAAAAGCAGTGTTCCGATGCACCGCCAATAATTAAAATATATATATTGCCTTGCCTATCGGTGAACATAATCTCGGTTAGCAAAAAAAAAAAAGGAAAACAATGTGGCTGTGTTAAAAAGAATTTCTGTTGTTTTATGTGCCTCATAGGCCTGTGAATAACTATGCTTAGCTTTAAAATATATTAAACGCTCACTCACAATTTTGAATCTTCAAAAATACATGTAAATTATACCACGCTTACTGGTTTTCCAGGTTGAAATCTGTCATTTCCTCCAGTATATAACTGGGATCATAGGAATTTTCGTAGTTCATAATAGAAGTGTATGCTGAAAAAAGAAAATAGAAAGAACATTAAGGATGCGAAGGAAATAATAAAAATCTCTTGAAAATAATTTATACGGTCATGCAGGAGGTAATTGAAGCAAATAAATAAAAATTTGGAATATACTTGCTCCTATAGGCGTTTTAGTGGTAACATTAATTATATTTCATAAACACTACGAGCGACACAAGCGCAAGAAATTCATAACGATATCTTATTAAAAGTGTTATGTACACGTGTATATATAAGTGTTTGTCTGTGATAGAAGGGCCGCTTAAGTTAACAGCGGCGTAGAGCATTCTTCGGGCACCTAATGTTACAGGTAATTAAAACACAGGCTTTTCAAATGCCCAATAATATATATTTCATTACATGAAATACAACAATATTATAATAATACTGAATAATAAGGAACTTAATAGAAATAAATAATACATTTTCGTGAAAACTTATTGGTTGCGTCGTTAAATGCATCGTCTTGCTGCGCTGCATTAGCAATTGAGTAATAAAGAAACTATTCTTTGCGCTTGGCGGAATAGTAAGCAAGGCGCGAGGCGTCTGCGTGCAATGTTGAAAAAAATAGCATCGATCTAAACGAAATTATGTGCGACAATGGACAAAGCGAGAGTGAAAAAAAACAGAAACAGAATGTGGTGGTAAAAGTAAATTCAGAGCGTAACACAGAAGAAACATATTCCAAATTTTTTTTCTTTTATATAATAAAATAGCGAACACTTCGATTTGTATTTGGTAAATTAACAGCCGAAAACTTATTGTTGTTTCAAATCTACCCTTAAAATGTGCCGCTAATGTTAAACACAGCCTAAGTATATTTCTTTACCGATTATGTATCAAAACATAGGATTCAATGTAATTCAACACTAGATTTACGGGACCCGTAATTTCGCCGGAGCAAACCAAGATTAAAAATTCCGTAAACTAATGTGCGTTTGACTTTTTTCATTTTTTCAAACTACCTCTGACGAAAAAAGAAACAGGAACAATAACAAACCAATAATGCGCAGAATCGCTACAGACACGAGATGAAAACCGCGAAAATGTCCTCGTAAATCTAGTGTTAACGAACTAAATTATCAAACGATACATAAGTAATAAATATTTACATATGCAGTAATTAAAATAAAATATCAAATCGCATACACACTTCCCATTAACATTTTGAGGTTACAAAGATTTCAATATAGTTGCTGCATTAAAGGAATGTAAGACAATCGTCAAACTATTTAAGCATTTAACAGGAAAAAGTTTTCAACTTTCTGCATACGTGACAGTTGACAATTTTCCTACGAATTAATCAAAACGGATTGCCTATTTCTAGACATAACTTTCGTATTTACATAAATGTAACATGAACATCCTTTAAAAATGTTAGAAAACAAATATTACATACAATGTTATACATGACACAAGTATAAAACATTACATCTTCAAGTTGTCTTATATCTTACGTATGTGTACAATTACGTACATACATGTAAACTAATACACTATCTGAGGGTTATTTGTTTTTATAAATAAAAAAAAAATACAAGTACGTAAGGTACGCCATAGGATATATGAACGTTAATATCACACGCACCTGGGCATTTTGTGCATTACGTGTTCATTTTACAGATATGTTAGTTTGCGATTATGTTTTAATGTATACGATATCAATACGACGGAACGTCGGGTAGTCGGAGAAAACTACGTGACGCCGCGCAGCAATTGCTGTGGGTCCGCGACAGCTTCATATCGGACTACCTTAAAATTGTTGAAAATAGTTAACTTTATCTATCCGCTTCTTCACAGGAACGGGGTGGCGGGCAGGCCGGCGGGGGATGGGCGCCGCGGCCCGGGTGGGGTTTGCACACGCGGGATGGGGGGCGGCGGTGGCAGGTATAAAAGCGACACGCGCGCGACGTCGTTCTTTTCGGCTCACCGCATCACCAGCGTACGTGCTTTAGTCAGCACATCGTTATATTACGACGACCGTGAAACGACCTTGAAACGACCGTGAAAAATGCCGACCGTAATGTCGCAGGCGGAGGCGGCGTTCTGCAGGCAGGTGTTTAGTGTGTTTGAAAGTAACGACGGCGTGATACTCGCCTCGGAGTTGATTGAAATGTCGAACGAGATGGACGTCTATTTCAGCGATGCGCAGCTCAGGGGCATTGAGCACCTGAGCGAGCTCGCCGAGGGCTACTTCAACATTGCCAACTTCATAACGATCATGCTGTTCTCGGCGGAAACCATGGAGCAAACCGAGCGGAAGTTCCACGAGATGATCCAGATGATAGAGAACGTCGACTACAGGACGCTGTGCATACAGCACATCCAGCAGGTGACGTACAGCCGCGGCGACCTGCTGTCGCAGTCGGAGATCGACGAGTACCTGGAGGAGATTTACCACCGCAATCCGGACAACTTCACCAACGAACTCTATAATATATTGAAATCGTTCGAGTTGGACTAGGCGCGTTTGTTTTGTTTTTGTTACATTTTTAAAGAGGTTTTATTTATTTATAATGCGCAGAGCTTGCATGGTTTTTATATAAAAATATTTAATTTTGTTGTTAATATTTAATTCCAATCGATCTGTTTTTTAATTTTATTACTATATAGTACTTATATTGTCTACTATAATTTATATTCTTGTTATATTCTTTACTACTTTATATGTATTTATATTGTCTACAAATTACATTGTAACATTATATTGAAATCGTTCGAGTTGGACTAGGCGCGTTTGTTTTGTTTTTGTTACATTTTTAAAGAGGTTTTATTTATTTATAATGCGCAGAGCTTGCATGGTTTTTATATAAAAATATTTAATTTTGTTGTTAATATTTAATTCCAATCGATCTGTTTTTTAATTTTATTACTATATAGTACTTATATTGTCTACTATAATTTATATTCTTGTTATATTCTTTACTACTATTTATATTGTTGTTGTACTATTGTGTAGTATTGTTGTTGTATTTATATTGTCTACAAATTACATTTTAACATTATATTTTAACGGTTTAATCTCGCTCATAATTTCCAAAACATACCATTTTTTAATAAAGCTATTCCATTATATATCTATTGTCATTTTAGGACGCCATTTTGTCGTTGTCAACATGTTTTGATGCATTATTTTCGTAAGTATATTTTATGGAAATTTGTTTTCAGAATACGGCGCGTACATTTTTCGGGACTGGTGAGTCCCATTTAAAAAAGTAAATCTTTTCTTGTAATATCAGTTTTACAAATTGTACTTAAGATTTATATTAAAGGTTGTTAATTCATTTTGGTTTGTTTAAATTTAATGTTTTTTTTTTAAAACTGAATTATTACTTGGTTACAATTTAACAATTACAACGAAATAATAAAAACATCTAGGTTATTTAGTGAACAGCGTAGAGGTTGTTTTTTGAGGTCTCATAGTCAAAAATTACAAATTGATAATATAGCAATATCGTTACAAAAATAAGGACAGTTTATTAAAATATGCAGTTATAGTCTTTGTGTTATACGTATATGTATATATTACAGTAAAGGCGTTCATTTTTTAGCTTTGAATATACTTAACCAAACGGTTATTAAATCTCTGCTTACTTAAACACATAGCAAGTTTGTTCTTGAAAAGTAAAAACTGAGCTAGACATATTGTTTGTGTTTTGTTGTGCCAGCGTTATATATTTATATTTATACCAAAAATGATTTTGGCTCCATCAATGTAAAGTACAATCCAAAAACAATACTTCAACATATTACAGGGTTAATTGGAACCAATAGAAATTCTTTAATCTACACTCGCTGTTCCAAAATACATATAAATATATTTATTAAATATCATTTAGTCCTGTTGTATTAAATAATGTTTTTAGAGGCTTGTTGGGAAAACAATGCATTTTCTGAACATGCAATCTGTGAAGTAGATGCTGTTAGTCATAGTGACTATTACAGCTTTATCGAAGCTGGCTCGCGAATCCGGTGATTCGCGAGC
>DWQX01006971.1:0-10666 GCA_018245475.1 Pharmacophagus antenor | reverse complement strand
ATATATATATATATATGTGTGTATACATTAAGCCCATTTTATATACTCACACATGAGTATATGTGAGTGTATAAAATGATTACCGTCACTGGTTTGTTTTACGAGTAATCAGCGTATACTTCTCGTTCAATTTTGTTATGAAGTAAATAAAAGTTTTTAAAGTAAAATTTAAATTGTAAGACTTATTTTCTACTAACAAAGTACTAAAGATATGAACTTAATTTTAAAATAGTAAATAGAGTGGGTTGAAAAATAATGGTCCGAAACATGCAAACAAACTTTAATGTAAACATGTTTTTAAACAATTGATATATATATTTACATAATGTTATACTTAAAAGGCCTGTGTGAAATAAAAATCGGTAATTATCAAATACTTATAGCGATCTTGTTTACTATATTGAACATATCAATAATCAAGAAGTAATATGAATAAGAAAACGGTGAAGTTTACTTGGAAAATCTCCATTGAACGATGAACTTTCACTTATAATATTTCATTTGTAACAAAGGGCTAATATTTGCTGTTTGAATATTTTTTATTAATATCAAATGACAACAATCTCTAATACAATCATCCCGAAAACAAATGCACTTCAAAAAAAGGGTATTGTCTCCATAACGATATACACATATCAAAGTAACGTCCTATAGAAATGACAAAACATCTTTATTCAGTAGGCGTTCCTTTTTCATTTTCCTCCATTCCGCATTCCGCATTCAGTCACGTTGAATGATTGCAGCGCTTGCAGAAAAAACGCTTCACTCTCCCTTTTTTAAGTGGCACCAATATATCTATTTATTCATAACTTTATATCTTATACTTACAGCTCTATGTTCGAATGATGTTAGTCGGTTAGTCTTTTTGACAACTCTTATAGCTTCATCGAACTCAGGGGTGGATGGGTCCGGCGATTCGTGAGGGATTTTATAAGAGGCGAGGTAGGTTGCTTGGCTAGGATGTCTACGAAGTTTTATCACAGAAGAAGATGATAGGTCGTAGTGAGGCAAGCTGCGTGATTGTCATCCGACAATCAATAAACGGCAATACGGGTGTAACGTGAATACGTGTATACTTACAGCAGGCATTAAACGAAATATGTTTTTACGCAACTATAGAAACACTGCAGTATTGTTTATAACAACAAGTTTTCGCAAACAGTACAAGATCATGAAACCTTCATGTTACAAAACTCACATAATGATTGTTAATAATAGGCATAATCAAAATCTTAATTTAATTTCAATATTTAAATATAACAAATGTTATATCACTTTAACATCCACACGCATGTAACCTAAAGCTTTAAGTCTTAACTGCCTTTATAACTACTTCAATCAATTGCTTAACATTGAGGTTTCTGGTTTGTTTCTGAGGCCACACTAGTAGATTTTTGATTGTGGTAGGGTTTTATCGAGACCTCAAGCTAGCTATCGCCTTTAACTTAATTGCCAAAATAGCATTTCTGTGCTCTGGAAAACATACATGTGAGTGCCAGAATATTTATATATTGTACAATCACATTTCACTATCTATGACCTCGTTGTTAATGTTACTAAATTGAAGTCAATTGTAGGATATGTACTGATAAAAATAAATGAAACACCAGCATTTATAAATTTAAAAAATCGCCTCGTTAAATTTTATCACAACTTTCGCAATACAATAACGGTATGTCGAAAGTGTTTTGGGGTGAAAATATTTCACAAATATAAGGAGGTGCGGTACGCCGTAACATCTACACCTTTCGCACGTCACGTACACTTGTAGCTAAACTCCCTTTAACGAGCTATAAAAATATGTACTTTCCACTCTTCGTGTAAAACTTGCTTTATTTCTGTAATAAAGGAGCTAGTCGAGCCGTGTGAATATTGTGCAAAATGTATGTAAAGGGACATTATGATATCAGTTTTAGTTAAGACTATAACTAATACACTAATGATTTCTCGATACGTTTAAAATTATTAAATCTTGATTCTACATATAGCATTATGTGCAATGAAGTTTAGATGGTCGTAGGATATCTTTGAAAGCACTTGGCTAGCTACTTCACCTTAATTGTCAAAATCCCGCTGTTACGAGAAAAATTTTGATGTGTTTCGGTAGTTATAAAAATAAGACATATAAGATTTTATAATATAGTATATAGATTATTATAAAGAATCACGCTTAACTACTTTCGGCATTATTGTTACTAAAAGTCGCGTGAATTAAAAGTCAAGTGGGAACTTAATTGTACATAAAAAATATATCGAAAATTAAAATAATATTAGAAAAACAAATTTTTATTTACTTTTCCATATTTTTCCTCAATAGGTAGGAAATGCAATAACAATAATGACGTTTAAATCTGCGTAAAGATTGTAATTTTTCTTCTTCGTCTTAGCGTTCTCCCGGCTTAGTGGCAGGGTTGGCGTTCCTACTCAATCTCCTCCACTTTGCTCGATCTTCAAAATCCTGCGGTGAGAGATTGTTTTTGAGATTTCCGCTTTTAAAACGCCCTACTAGCGATTTTTGGACCTGTCGTTTGTTCTAGCGCTTTGCACAGTAAAGATTGCGTAAAAGATTGTAAGTAAATTTTAAAAAATATACTAATTCTATACTCATTATAATTTTCATTACAATAAATTATTATGTATCATCTTTCATTTTAGTAGATGTCATTAGAAAGACACCTTCGTGAAATATATATGAGAGGACAATAGCAATTTTTAATATTGCCAGACATTCGGCTCTATTGTCAAAAGTGAACAAAGCACCTCTGAAGCTTAACACCAATGTTGACAGTTCGTTAGGCTTTATAAACATTAGTGTGGTTTTAGCGTCAATATATACGTCAAACAGACGCACATTTCTGTGAATTTCTGCGAACCATATATTAAAGTAAACGGGGAACCGGAAATAACTAAAGCATTTGATGTTCTATAGAAGATGCCCCACGTGACTGAATGCAAAAATAGACGAAAGAACGTTATTCCAATGCCCCATTGAGATTTACGGATACATTAATTTTTATTTGAAAAATGCTGATCTAATACTTTATGCCTTTATAGGAATAGCTTTGATTTTATCCATTTTCATAAGGTTATATTTAATCAAATAGGCATATAAAATAATTTCCCATCCTCACAAAGAAAGAAAATGAAAAAGTTTCGTACAAGAATGCGAAAAATATTTAATATGTTTTCTTTTTCACATCCTTGACGGAAACTTCGATTTTTTTCATAAAATCATCGAAATAGAACAATGCTGTCAATCAAGCAAATGTACTCGTATACTAATACAAATGAAACTAAACGTGTCGACAACTTCGTTTAAAAGGGGAGTGCTTTATTAGATTCTGGAAAAAAAAAAATACCAAAAAGTGAAATCGACGAAATTATGAACGTGAAACATTTTCTATTTTCCTACTCTTAACGTTGAAATTTTATAATATTTTTATGAAGTCAGCTTCTAAGCATAATCTTTCAACAGAGAATTCATTAATACAGATCTCATTAAAATTGGACCGCTTCGTAAAAATTTATATGCTAACACTACACCTCAAAAAAAGAGACAAAAAAGATCTCTCCGGGATCGGTAACGCCCTCGTGATGCTTCTGGTAAATGCAAGCGTCCACAGGATACAGTTACCGCTAACCATCATACAGGATTTAAGCTTGGCATAAAAAAAAGTTATTAATTTGGGAACCTCCACTTTTTCGTCGGCTGTAAGCGATTCATTTAAAACTGCATGAGCGTGTGTAAATTTCAGAAGCAATAATATTTACAACTGTACTGTATTGCCATATTTAATTAAATTAAAACAGAAAACAATATGTGCTAATACCGTTCCCGGGTTACGCGCTAATCGAGATGAAATGAACACATGGTATTCAGCTGATTTGCATTTTCATTGTCGAACTCTGAATGCCTCGTTATTTTATATATTCTGAACAATTTTTATTCGACTCTTTATGAGAATTATGTTTTAATTCTAGATACCAAGAATGGCACTGAACTATTATCCAAATACATATTAGATATTTGTCTTCGTAAGTGAAGGAAAAAATTGAGGTATATTTGATCAGATCGCTGTAAAAACAAAAATAAAATTGCATTGTTCCCTTTTTTTATCGGTTATGGTAACACAGACTGAATCGTATTGGTTGCAAGATATTTTAAAATGTAGTTTATGGTTGTTTTTATTTAATACTTTCACGGGTACATACCCATATTTCTCTAAATAGAATACATGTTTGAAAGTGTTTCGGAAATAGATTACTTAATAAGACAAATTATAATATTTTTGGAACATAAATCTTGCAGCACTAAATCATGGAATAAAATAAATCAGGCACGTAAGGAAAATATGAAAATCCGTAATCTTAAGACCAACGTTAAAAGGCATTATTTATTTTATCGGATTCGCCGGTGTTTGGTTTCTGCCTTTGTACAGATCAATTTACTTTTATTTTTCAGAACAACATTTACGTTATGGAAATACATAATGTATAAACAAATTTTAATTAATTAATTCTATAGGTAAAGATCTGTGGAACAAGTAGAAATAAATTGAAAATGAAAAATAAAACATTCCATTTGTAAATTACAGTTTCACCTGATATGATTCTGAATTCGTTATATTATTGTCTATGACAAATTATCGTACATCTGCGCCTTAATAATTAATTAAAACTGGGGTTGCGGGGTGCGTCATTTTGAGGCAGCAACGTTCCTTAAAAAAATCACTTTACTTACATGCGTCGAAATTTTCGATTTTATTATTTATAGTAACTTAGCTGTAAAAAAAAGGAAATATGAGCATTAACTAATGTAACTAATTATTATGGCCTCCAACAGAAAACCATGAAAAAAATTAATTTTCTATGATATAGGATAACTATTATGAAAATTTATAATACATACTAAAACAAATGGATAGCGAAAGTAGCTATTTCGATCAGTTCCTTACGACATCGCTAGTGTTAAATACCGCCCAGTAAATTGTTGATGCCATGGAAACTGAATTAAGATAAGCGAGAGTGGTTTGCGACTTTTTTTCCCGGTCCTTTTAGTAAAATATTTCTATGAGTTACTTCTAAATGGAACACTTGCTTATAACTCTTTTGCAATTTTATAATTACAAACACGAAATAATCTTTATTTGGAATGAAAAAATAGATTCCGTATAACATTTTTAGTAAAAGCATGCACTATATGCTTTAGTACTTCCAGTTTCAATAAGACTGCTTGAATTTTTTAAAGTTCACAGCACAGACGTACTTTTCTCATGAATTTTACAACGAGTTGAAGTCATTTCAATAGAAAAGAAAGTGCATTTAAAAATAGAACGTTTAAAAATAGAATTATGTTAGAAGAGAGATTATAATTAAAAAAAGGCGTGTGTTAGAATAATTTCAATTCTTTATTTCAAGATTTAGATTTCCGTAAACGATTTAAAGTGTACCTCTTTTGCAAAATGCTGTCTTCGCCACTAAGTGCTCTACAAACACTGTGATTACATTTTAATGGGGTTGTTATAAATGAAATGAATGTAGTGACAAAATTTACTACAATACTAGGACAAGTCTACAATTTGGTTCCGTGTAAACATCGTAAATGTCATCTTTTGATATAGACAGATGTGTTATTGTCCAATATATCGAGACAACATATATGTTAATAATCACTGGGTCTCAGGACCGAACAAATAAAATACGTTATTACATTACAACAATATAATACAAATGACAGGTTAATGTCTGTACCGGCCGCTCAATACGATAATATTTATATACTAAATGGAAGGAAGAATTAATAAAGATACTTTACAGTCTTTCTGTCAGGTAAAGGTTTTATTTCATCACTTACTATAGAAATAATAGCATATATTAAGTAAAACGGATAAAATCCGCAAAACATTTTTTAATGTGAAGTATTTGCGAAAATATAGGAAAACGTTATATAAAAAGTATTTTAAAAATAGAACACGTAATGGAGAATTTATCGCTTCATTGTTATTTCAAATCCGCAAAACTTCGTTTCTATCTGTGCTTATGTTGTTCCTTTTTCATTTAGCATTGATCTTCATAAAGTAGAATTTATCTGCAGTGAGTCCAATATCCAATATGTTAGGTCATTTTACTTTCTTTTACCCATAACGTGCAGCTCATTTAAAAGGTTTTCGTAGTTAAATCATCTGTTTTTAAATATACTATTACAATTTACATTTTGGAATAATTAATATTGTTATATCCTTGATTAAATGAAAATGTAATAGTACAGATTAAAAATGGCTTACGACTATTAACACAATTTTTATTAACACAAGCAAAATGCTTAATCTATAAACTAAACACTGATAACGCTGGTTATATTATAATCCTTTTAAAATAACAAGATCTGTGTACAACAAGTCTTGCAGATAACAAAAGGCGTCGTATTCAAAATGTCATTTACTTTTTTCTCTCTATAGAATAGACAAGAAGGTATTGCGACTGTATACATTTTCAGTATTTGTTAAATTAATTTACTAACGAATACGATAATTCCTCTTTTTCATTTTTTTTACCGGTTATAGAGTAACACTTGACCTTGCTCTTAACCAGATATTAAGCGACAATGACGCCGTACATGGTAAAGAGTGTTCGCCCAGAAAAATTCTGGCTGTTACTTGTATGACTGCCGAAACACACTGACGTTCTTATTAGAGCAGATTGACGTTCAGGGTGGTAGCTAGTCTGGCAGGAAAATCCTACTATTATTTAGTGTAGTGTTTGTACACACTTTTTTTTTAGTTTAAATGATACTGTACTGAGAGCAGTTACTAGGAAAAGAAATGTAAAACTGATATAAGTTAGGTACATCACCATTAAGTGGACGCTCTGCTTGTGTTTTTGTCTCCAATGTTCGTATAATTATACATAACACATTCACGAGTGATTTCGAAATTTTATTTCACGGACATTAAAATAAAAATTTAGATTTTGCATACCGTTGAATTTACATTTGAATGAAGCCTAAACATAATTTAATTTCGGCCAGTTCTAACGTGAATGCACATATGATTACGAGGGATTCAATGGTAAGCTGCATTCTAAAGTTAGTACCTTCTCTTTATAATAAAGCAAAATGAATTTGACTTGAAAAATATGTTCAGTAATTTAATTAGTGATTTTAAAGGCATCAAAATTTATAACCTGATACATTTACTGTATTATTTTATTTCAATACTTTACCAAACTTGAGACATGTTACTAAAGCTGTGTTATTCACTGAAATATATATTTATATATAAAAGCGCTTGGTTAAGTTCACTGTACACCGTATCTTTTTTGATTTAAAGTTTCATTTTATCCTATGTGTTATATAATGTGGTATTTATTCAACATATTTATATTTAAGATTAGTTGAAGTCGTTGAACGTGCTATGGAGCAGTTTGTTGCGTCGTTTCTTCTCCCTAGCTGGAGCACGCAGGAATAGGTGAAGGTGGGCGAATCGGGGTGGGCTCCATGAAATATTTGACGTCAATATGTGCAACTTTGGTAGCCTTTTTTGAATAAGTGAGTTTGACTTTGAATTCGAAATATTAATTTTGAACATTTCTTTTATAAAACTCAAATGAACCAATACGACATAAGCTTCAAAAAGATAGCAGCTGAACCTTTACCGAGAAACTAGCAATGACAGGGCCACAAGGTTTAATCCCTTCGTTAATGCATTCACTGCCCAGTTTCTTTCTTCCTTATTAAAAGTAACTTGCAAATTTATAGCACTTTAATTGATAATCACTCGCTTATTAATATAAATAATAAACTTCACTTGAAATCCACTTGAAGTTAAATGAAATAAAAATTTATTTGCTAATTTCCGTTTTGTTAACCCCCGTACGCCTTTGACCAAATAAACGTATGCGGACGTTTAGCTTTGCATTTACAATAAATTGACATTAATATATAGATACAAATGTTTAACATATTATAATTTTAATATTACTTTACCTTCCGTTACTTGACTACTGATGAAAATGAGATTAATAGGTTTTACTAGTATTTTAAAATATACTTCTATATCACTTATGTTAATGAAAAAGTGTTAAACAAAGAGGATATTAGCAAATATTTTGTTGATTTATTTAGTCATGAATTTCCGTAAAGTAACGCTTGAATCAACAAACCTGAAATTAACCTGAAGTAATCGTAAAACTAAATCTACTGATAAGTATACTGAAGACAGTGTGAGGATCAATAGATTATCTTACATATACGATTTGAAAACAAAGATTTGTATTCAAAACTTTATTGTTTTTAATTAAAGAAAACGTTGTTGTAATGAAATTAAAAGCGTTAGTCTTGAGAATCGCGTGGCTTTTGCTTTATTTCTGAGCAAAATTCTGCATTTGAAATGAGAACTTTTCATTTTTCCCACAAAGGCTTTTTGTATTGTTGAGCTTTATGCGTTTGGCGATGTCACTTGTCCTTTTTTTTTCAAACTCAAAATTTGTGAAAAATTTTCTATATTACGAGTACATTTACCGCGACCACGTAACTCGATTTATTTTTTATCTCATTTCTTCTGCAAAATTTCAATAACGCGTAAATAATTAACATATTTAACCTTGCTTTAGATAATGAATATGTCACCGAATTGCTTTTGCAACACAGGTATAATGTATAAAAAAAAAGTTATATAAAACCACCCACCACCAAATGATGCACCGACAAATTGACACCATTCATGCGGCCGCAAAATTGAAGCAACCACCTGTATTTTAAAAGGCACAGTTTCGAAAGTAATTAAAATTCCACTATACACATAAGATTTCAATGTAAAAAATGTATTTAACCTCTTTTGTGAACTAAAAGTGTCCGTAAATAATAAATGAATGTAATATGTGAGGGCAAAATGTTCCCGGGGTGAACAAACCAGTTTGCATGCTAAGCCCGGTGTACCATTACCCGACCCGAGATATAAAATGGCGCAGCCGCCAGGACACAGTGAAAGTGTGTTTAGTTTACATTAAAATAAATTGAGGACAAATAAATAGCGTTGAAACGTTAAAATTATGTAAAAACTTCCACAACGGAGGACCGTCTTATCACGTTAATAATTAAGACAGAAGTTTAAATAATGATTGCTTGTATTCACGCGAATATTATTCATTTAATAGAACAAAAGTGGATGGTGGTAAGTTTTAACGAAGCCGGCTGGCTAACTACGGCCCTCAATATCAGACTGTCGACACAACAGTGTTGCTGTGTTGCGACAGTTACGCATGTGTGCGCTGGATGTACACGTATTCCGGGCGGAGATGCTTCACCATCTCCGGCATCTTTGTCACTTAATATCGCGTCACTTAACACGTTATCGTTTATGTAAACTGATTCGCGACGTTTCGAGTCTTTTAGAGTATCCGTGATCAAGGGGAGAGATCAAGATTATTAACGACGAATAATTTAATATTGCAAATGTAGCCTACGTTTACATATTTTTTCATTAAAAAAAAATAAGTAGATTTGTTACCGTCAGTAGAATTGTCAACTCGTTGGATCGAATAAACTTTATAGCTAAAGTAATTTCCTTCAATTTAAACGGATTATAGTATACATGTTTTAAAATACAGCATTTTAATAATCTATAGCCATACTTATTTATCAGTATATTTATATTAATAGGTAATAATTTATATGGTTGGAACGATTGGTTTATTGCATTGAAATATCGCTCGTCGTTAACAAGGAACATCTATCGCATCATACAAGGGGAATAGTTGCGTACATAATAACCATTGTTAAAAAGCTACAAACGATGATCGAAAATGTTGAATGCCTTACTGGAGCATTAGTTTACCGCCTGCCCTACAACACGGAAGTTCACGGGTTCGATTCTGAGACTTCATGGGTAGTGCAGACTGGTTGATATTAGGGTCTCTTTTAAATCACTTGTCTAGTTACCACTCTCAGTGTCCACAAATTTCTATAATAGCATTACTTTGTTTCAGTAATAATACACGTGGGAACCAGATTATTCAGAGCGAACAGCTTTACCATCTACGGCCTCTTTGTCACTCAGTATGTTGGGAAATTGAAGACAAATGATAGCTCATTGTGAATATGAAGAAACATACCAATAATAGAACACTCGTTCAATGAGTATTTCTTTAACTAAATAATTTTAAAGTCTTCCAGTCTTTTAACCCAATTGGAAGACAGATAGAAATCTGTAACAGCGTACCAAAGACTTACTCAGATTGCGAACGTGACAGAGAGTTTATCTATCGCCGTACGCGGAGCTGAAATTCTAGCGAACTAATCCGCGGGAACAACGGTTTAATTACGTCACGCTGGAGCGAATTATAAAGTATTTGTTCTTACTTTATTATGAAATGACTGCCTCCGTGGCGCAGTGGTTTAGCCGCTTGCCTTGTAACTTGAAGGTCCCGGGTTCGATTCCCGGGCCACAGGAGCAAGTGGAGTCTGAATGGTGGTAGAGTTTTTTAAACCCGTCTGGTTACCACCCTCAATATATATCTGTCGCCATAACAGCATTGCTGTGTTCCGACAGTCATACATGTAAGAGCCAGATGTATTCTGGGCGATAGCTCGCAGATAGCTCGCGAATCCGGTGATTCGCGAGCCAGTTTCGATGAAGCTGTAATAGTCGTCAATAAGACTAACAGCGCA
>DWQX01006970.1:0-10667 GCA_018245475.1 Pharmacophagus antenor | reverse complement strand
CTCACATACACACACACTCACACACACACTCACACACGCACGCACGCACGCACGCACGCACGCACGCACGCACGCACGCGCGGTGGTCCGCCAATTCCTTTTCCTTCGCGCCGGAACGTCTCGCCCGCGGGCCGTTTAATCGGCCGGCGCGACTAGTTCAACGCACCTTGGAGCCGTCCGCCGACCACGCGCACCGCAGCAGGTTCCTCTCGAAGTTGTGCTGGTGCCCGGTGAGCAGCTTGACGCACCTCTCCGCCGGCGCGAACGGGCGCACGTCCCAGATGCGCAGCGTGCCGTCCGCGCTGTTCGAGAGCAGGTACGAGCCGTCGTAAGACAGCGACATGCCTGTTGCGGGGAAAAGGCCGCCCACGATTGGAGCCGCGTCGGCGCGCGTGCCGCGCACACCAGCTTATCCGGTGTGTATTAACACTACAAATGGGATCGAATATCGCCACACGGGCCTGTGTCGGGCCAAATTGGCTAATAGATAATGCCACCCTCGTTTCGAGACAGAGAAATCTGCACGAGAGCAGCACGAGGTTGTGGGCTAAAGGAGCCGTGTGCAAAAGGGACACGCGGATTATAATAAAAAAAAAAATATATGCTTTAAAGCAACATGTGACATGGCAATGTAAACTGATTAGGGTTTAAAACACTAAAAAAAAAAAAACAACAACAATCAACATTCTAATGCATTCACACGGCTCGAATTGTCTACCATCCGGTGAAAGTTAGTCTCGTACCACTATTTTAAACAATAACAGTTTGTTAAAAAGACAAAAAAAAAATACAGCTTTTGATTGCTAAGGCACTATACAATGTAAAACTATTTACTGGGTAACATCATCTACATGCAACGATGGCCACACAGTTTCGAAGACTCAATCTGTATTAAATACTTAACACTTTAAACGAAATTGGCCTCGACCGGTTTGGCCATTAACGGTTGTACAGACATCGGCACTTTCCCATTTCCCTTTTCCCGGTTCGTCCGCTTTTTCCAAACAGAAGGCGTCGCTTGTTCGTGTAAATGAAATGCTTTTCAGCCGGGTCTTGTTGTGTAACGGGAGAGCGGGGAAGTTTTCTTTGAAACTTTAGTTCCACCGTAGGCCTCGCTAGGTGAATCTCATGGAAATTACGTATGGAATAGACGACGAAAATGGTTTCTTGTTGGATGGTGAATTACATTCCGATACAGACACAGATATTACTTCAAATTATTTGGATTATCCCTCGGATGACTCGATGTACAAAGTTGTGAAATAAAACAATTATGTGAAAGCATTAAATGTGAAAAAAAAAATAATCTTAATATTCTTATTCTATTGAGTGTGGTGCTTAGTTATATGCAATGAAACAATATGCCTTTTTTTAGAAGCATTTCCGGTAAAACAAATGGCCGCTTAAAGGTTTATTTAGCACAGACATAGAGAGAGCACGACCTTTCTTTAAAAATCAATGCGTTTCAATAAATCAAAATGTAATCACCTGTTATAGTATCCGTGTGACCCTTTATCTTATAAGACAACTGATTGTTCCTGATGTCCCACACCTTGACCACGTTGTCTATGCCGCCCGATATGATCTTCTCGGCTGTGTCGTTGAACAGCACCGCAGTGATCGGGTACTCGCTGTCGAACGAAGCTATCGGGTTTCTCTTCCTAGCGTCCCAGAGCTTTATGGTGTTGTCATCGGAAGCGGAGACCAAGAGCTCTGGGCCTCTTCTCGCGCCTTTAATACATCATCATTGAATCGGTTGAATTGAATGTTTGTATCGCGTGATCTGGCTTGTTAGTTAATAAAACAATGTCTAAATTCAAGTGTGAATTGATGGTACAAATAGTTTGCGTGAGAAAGAGAAAGTGTGTGTGATAGTAGCACACGTATCTGGTGCTATAAAATGTGTTGTCTCGAATGAAAGAGTAAAACAGTTTCCTGCTACAAAAAGTACTTTAAATATTAATAAATAATTATTATATCAACAGATAAACAGACATTTATTTTGTGCAATGGTAATTTTGATATCTAAAACAATTTGATTTGATTGTTACTGAAATACTGTTTTCATGTTTCTAGATATTTATTATACGTATGGATTCCTCAAGATCGTAAGTTTCACATTACCTGATACACTGTTGACGAAATTTGCATGGCCCTTAAGCTTCTTGATTCTTGTGCCGGTTGGCACGTCCCACACGGCAACGGTGTTGTCTGTTGCACACGTATACAGGTGGGCGCCGTCCGGTGAGAAGCACAGCTCCATGATAGCGCCCGTGTGACCTTTCATGACCATCACATTCTCGCATTGGCCGTAGACATTCCAGATAACTGCAACATATAATCTTTTCTATTAATAACAAATGTATTTAATTTCTTTAGTTCTTTTCTACATCAGTAAATCTTTAAATAAAAAATATATCATGCTCAGGCTGTTGAATACATAATCAATATATGAGACTAACAATATATGTACTAGTAATATAACGTAAATAATTATAATTCTGCCTATTATGTATTATCTACTTAGTTCTGACCAATATCACTCTTCCATTACTGACGTTAGCTACCAGTTGATAGAAATGACTGTGATGCTATTGTTCTAGATTTAGTGTTTTCATTACAACAAAGTTTAAATAATTTATTTTAATTTTAAATCTTTTTGGAAAGGAAAATAGGGCTTCGTTTATATGGTTACAGCCTCAAAGAATCTATCATTGCTTTGTACATAAATAGACCGGCTTTTGGTGAACTTTGCAGGAAACCAAAACGTTTAATATTAGCCTACATAATTTCACAATACTTTCTGCTCTAATAGGATAATCATGGTAGATGTTCACCACATTTGTTTACCACATAGTCTCCTGAAATATTGCTTTCAAAACAAATTTTACTGTTAGTTACTTACATATTTGTCTATCAAATCCAGCCGATGCTAAGTGTTTACCTTCAGGGTGAAACTTGGCTGCAAATATTTCACCCTGATGGCCTTCTAGTAACATTATCGGAGCATATAGGTTAGAAGTTCTTGGCACCTAAAAAAATTTAATATTTTATTTAAATAGCGTGTAGTAAAAAAGCAACAATAATATAAAATTTATAAAATTTTGATAACAATTTCAATGTTTTTAATTTACCATAAAAAATAGATATCTTTATTCTACAAACATTTAATGAACTATACTAACGTTAGAGGTTACAACAGCCTTTTCTCTTGTTCCCACTACAGAAATTTCATGACGGGTTTTTTTTGCAGGTACAACTGAACAATCTTCTGCTTTTCTTTTTGTCTCTATTTCAGGCATTTTGAAAATTTATTTCTAAACTTTTTAATTATACAAACACCACTTTTGACTTTTGACAGAGTAATTTTTTTATTCCATCACTACTTTTTCAAATGGTGTATTATGCAGCACTGACTTAAAACGCAAAGCCTCTAGTAATAAAAAGTAATTATTAATTAAATTTATTATAATATTTACACATTGTGTAAGCAAAATATAAGTAATATTTATATAAAGCTGTATGAAATATTTACACAACATTTATCAGTTTAACATTATCAGGACATTTTTTAAAACCACTAACAAATATATTCAATAAATTCAGTAATCATTAGGTGCATGAAATGCAGAAGGAACTATTTATAAATTTGAATCGGAAAAAAATTTAAATATTTAATTCGGAAATTTTAAACGTATCGGCATATAGCAACAGTATTACTAAGTCAAAACAATGAAACTTTCAAATTTTTAAATAAAAATTACGAAATGGACTATTTTATTAGAATATTATCGTGCGATTAACAATGGATAAATTACAATTAACTTTGGCAATCATTAAACCTCATGCAGTGCAAAATCCTGTTGCAGTTACATACATAAGGAATATTTTAAAACAAAAATTTGTGGTTGTGAAAACTAGGAGAATCATTTTGGATACCCAAGAAGCCGGTGATTTTTACAAAGAACATGAAGGAAAATTCTTTTACAATCGTTTAGTTACTTTTATGGCCAGGTATACTTTTGTTTTTGAAATGTTGTGTTTTTATTTAGTTAAGTTTTCAAAAACTAAATGTACATATGTACTTAAATATTAAATAAAAATTCTGTTATTAGTAGATATTTAATAGTAATATTTCAATGAATATTAGTAGAATTAAAGATTCATAGCGGCAGTACTGTTGCTGCTTAAGAGATATGTAATAATCTTTTTTTTATATTACAGTGGATGCATAGATCTGCATGTTATAGGACACAGAAACGCTATAGACTTGTGGCGGCGAATGCTTGGCCCTACTAAAGTATACAAAGCTCAATTCCAGGATCCCTGTAGCCTTAGAGCTATTTTTGGGATCTCCGATACAAGAAATGTTGCTCATGGATCAGGTATTAAGATGAGTTATATGTTTAAAAATTATATACAGCACAAACATAATCCAGTTGTATTTAAAGTGAAACATGACAATATATTACAATTGTATTCAAATTGTCTTTGTAAAAATGTATAAGAGAAAATGAATTAATCCACACACAAACAATTAATAATAATAATAGATTTTTATTCAACTCGGCAAGCATAATTCAATAAACACACCAAGAAAAACTATATCACAGAGAGAAATGAATGTAAGAAACAATGAAACCGAATGATATTTTTATTGTGTTGCAACGCCGAGTACAAAGGGCGAGCTGCTCAGCGTGATGCTGGTGATCCCGGAGGGACTGTAAACGCTGATATTCTGCAGAAACCATTTGTAGTTCGACTATTATAAACTATACATTGAAGCATTATTTAATTTAGTTTTGTTTCTATGTGGATTGCTGTCAAACAAGTTAAAGGTTAAGGACACAACGGGTTAAACTTACCTCAAGGCCAAATTTAACGTTTGAAATTTCTGTAAACTGTATTTAGTATAAGATTGTACATTTAGTGTTATCCATTTCAGATTCCACTTTGTCTGCCGAGCGGGAAATCAAATTCTTTTTTCCAGAGTTTTCCTTCTACGACTGGCACAATAATGACGAAATACGATTTAGGAAGGGCCCAATCATATTTAACCACTATTTATTTGAACACGTTAGAAAATTGTAGTTAGCCAATGCGTTACATGTTGTTAGTACAAAGATTTATTTATATTGTTAACAATTACAGAAATATAATTTCTTTCTCATTACGTTATGCATTTATTACCATTCCTCTGAATATCATTGTGAATAATTATAGATTATAAGAAAGAGTAACATCTGTTATAACTGAAATATTTATTATTCACTCTTGTCAAGTATATTTGTGTGTGTGCGTGCTTCAAACAAACTATTAGGACACGTATCGCATTACATACACAGACTGACCGTCAACAATTTTCTTTTTAATGAAGCAAATCAGCGTGGAAACAGAAATATATGTATTTAGAATTATAAAACACTATACCATATAAACAAACGCCATTATATTAATTACAAGGAAGCATATATAACATACAATCATTAATACTAATTACAAATTACGTTACACAGACAAATGCTTTCACAGGAATTTAAACAAGTATCACTCATGTATATTTGTATACGTAAAACTGGCAGAAATAATGGTAGGTTTGAGATCATTTGGAAACAAGATTGGACTAATAATTTAGATGCAGAATACTTCAATCATGAATTCATTGTTTTTCTTTTTACAAAAGAACGCCGCTGCCCGTAGAATCTTTGAGAAACAGGAAGGTAGACTGCAAGACGTGGTTACTCTGCTATCTTGACGAAGACCTTGGGCCGGGAGAACACTTTAATGCCCTCCTCCAGCTTCGCTAGTTGTTTTTCCAATTCCATTTTTCTGTTTCGCATTCGCAGAGTGTCCGTCTTCACTGGCATTTTGTTTAGTTCACTCACGAGCTCTGCAAAACCTAAAAAGACAGCGGTAACAACAAATACTTGGAGTAGTTTAGCCATTTTCATAACATTCAACTGTAAATACAGAGATATACAAACTGGTTCTTAGCATCCTCAGAGTCTCCTTCCTCTCAGTGTCTGGTAATGGCACATGACCAGGTGGGCAAATGGCCGTGTCATCCGCCTTCGCCCCTTCTATTTCTTTAGGCCCTTGCTCTTTGCGATCTCGTAGATACTTTGGCAAAACTCCCTTCTGGTAGCCTGAAAGTTAGGAGAAACAGTGGAATTTACACAATTTATTCAGATATGCAAATGGAATCTAGCTGAACTTAAGCAAATTTCAGCATTGCAAAATGGAAAAAACTATATATATCAAGACTTGCTATAAATCACTCATGCTTATATTCTAGTTAGCACAAAACTACCTAGTTTGTAATCATATAAAAATATTTTGAATGATGCAATATATATTTGTATATGGTTAATGCACCACATAAAAGGAATGTGGATGATTGGCTTATATCTTTGGTTTGTGTATACAATCAAATCCGGTTGTTAAGTAGCAAATGCAAATTTGGTGTATTCATATCATATTTGTAGTGTAGTTATCTAATGTGAATTTATGCAATCACAAATATCATTAAAGGTTGCAGAGTTTCTTGTCACTCAATAGGACGTTGAGTGTTTGTAAACTGACAACGATAACTTTATGATTAAAAGTGATCGTATGAAAATACAATTTAATCAATTCATTTTTAATTTTGTGAACTTTAAAAGGTAACTTTTCCTACATGCCTTTACTTATTGTTAGATATGAGTACATTTTTTTAAGTTAGTATGTACTATGTACTGGACGCTATACATGTTAAACCATGTACTTGTTCCCATTAAATTTTTTGAAGTATATAACTTTTAAGGAAAGAGTTACCAGTTGGTAAATATGGATCCTTTCCTTTCCTCTCTAAGATAGCATTCAAGCGACTGTGATTTTTGTCAATCTCCACCATTTCATCAACTCGGCTAGAGTTCCTCCGAGTGGGAGACATGTTCCTGTAGCTTGCAGAGTCGCCACTTGCGTTAGCGCTTGTTTCATTATCCTCCAACTCTTTCTTTGGATACAGCATTGTCAATTTTGTACTTTCGACTAATTTCTGGGCTAAATTACTTTCGACAGTTTGGCAACCAATATCTCTAACGCCTTGTGATGATTCAGAACCAGCATCGTCGTCATCGCCGAGTGAATCTTCAGCAGGTTTAGATTTGGTCTGTCGCAGTTCCTTTCGTTTCAAAAACTCAGCCATGTCTCCCTTTTTGATGCGAAGCTCCTGACGCTTTTTGCGTAAAATCGGCGAGGCGTTTTTAGCAACATTAAATGTTGCCTTCACGCGGCCAGACGACGACGAATTCATTTGGTTGATGGAACTTTCCGGAGCCGAAGCGATAAGTTGCCGCGATTGGTGAACTTTTTTAACACCCAATTCCTGCTCTCTGGGCGATTTACCCTGAATAAATTTGAGTTGTTTCATATTTTCTTTTATAAAGTTTTTTTTCTGCTCCTTCTCTGAAATTAATTTATCGCTAATGTAGTCTTAATTAGTTACAATATTTGTGCAAAGTTTGAATAATGTATAAAAGATTTCAATTAACGATATTTTTGACACTTACTAGGCTCCGGGAATATACCTTTCAAAGTATACATTTTCAGTAAACGATAAGCTCTAGACACAGTAAACACAAACAAATTATTTGGCGGTCATTTTATTAAAATCAATTGTTTAATGACCTAAATTTTTTAACATATTTTGCACTTCTAATATTCTGTTAGTAAAAGCTGACGGCTTTTTTGGCGTTCTGTTTTTTTTTCAAATAGCTGTCATAACAAAAAACCATAGCTAATGTTATTTCCGGCCATGGTTAGTTGCCAAATTCATATAACAAATTCACAATTAAAAAGAATTATAATAATTATTATTCATTATATATTTTATATATATTCCTAAAATACGTGCAAGTACATCTAGTCGAGATTTCTGTTGCTTGTATGTTTATACAGATAATGTTATCTTTTTTGATAACATTAAATCCATTTATCTGGCAGTGTAGATTAAAGATAATCGTTTTACTATGTATTACTTTTTGCCCACAGCCTTTATTATATTAAGTAGTTCAATTATTCTTAACTTGATTTTTAATTTTATTATTGTACTAATACTAATTGTTTAATCTGTGAAATCTTTCAATATAACGTCTAGAGAGACATTTAAATTATTTTTCACACATTGCTTAGAGGGAATTTTAATTCGATCTTACACGACTTAAGGAAATAAATATAATGAATAGATATTCTATGGGTTCGCTCTCCTTAAGTAAAAGTAAGTATACATTAACAAGAAGAGGGAAAAAATTGAGTGCATTCGAAGATTCCAGGTTTATTATTTCTCTAACGAAGGAGGTGCCGGAGAGAATTTGGTAATTTAGATTTCATATATTCTCCATAGTTTTCGTTTCCTCTGTGCTTCATTATTTCTTTTTCTAGGGCCCAAATATTTGAAAAAGAAGACAACGATGCGGTTATTTTCGATATACGAGAGGAAATTATTGATACTGTGCTAGCCATTGGGTATTTTCGTTACATGGAGAAACAGAACGTTGCATTTACGGTGCACTGCGCAGTTAAAGCTTGGTTGAGATTAATTGATTGGTATGTTGATTGCTATAAAAATAATTCGAAAATCGTTCGCAAGTAATACTGGGTTTGAATTGCCGTAGTGATTAAACAGCGGACTTGCATAGTGATAGACGCCGGATGACGATTATTCGTAATGGATCCTTACCACATAAACCGATTAAAAAATAAATATTTTTGGTTTGTGAAAGCTGGATCCATCGGAAATAATCATCAAAGGATGAGAACATATTTATAATGTTACTCTTTTATAGTATATAATACGATTTATTATGTACCGTTAGTCTAGTAATCATAAGTGCTACCATCACAGCTAAGTGTCTGCGTTACTGTGGCATGGTATACCGAACAAACTGTTTATGTATGTCTATAGAATATATAAATTGCGCTTAATTTTTCGAGAAACGTCTGGAATGTGGGGACGTAACGTTTCGAATCTCAGAGCAATGAGTGCAATGAAGTCCTGGACAACTCCTAATACTGTTTAAACTCGTTTTTCCGCATATCAAAGGTTGTATTTAATTTTAGTTATTTTTTAAAGGCAGTGAGGTAACTGTGGAATCCACATTCACATGATGTTAAGCCGGAACATAATAACGCTGTTACGGCAGCGGCTAACTGATAGCAAGAGTGAGCACGAGTGGTAGCCAGCCATACTACCAAGCTGCCGACGCTCCGTTCGAGTTATCCTTGGAAGCGTAGTATTGCATAAAGTAAGCCGTCACGTCAAGTACGCGGTCTCAGCTTATATTAAAATGCGAAGGTACTTCTACCGGCACGACCCCGGCGAGGAAGTGAGCGCGGCGCCCGAATGCTTCATACCGAAGCGCGAAGCCTCCTGGCAGCCGGACGAACCACCGCAACCCTCGCCCCGTGACCCGTTCTGCCGGCAGCGGCTCGACGTGCTGGAGGACGAGACCAAGGACAACCCATCCGTGCACTTCAGCTCCACGTCGCTGGAGTACCCCGTCGTCGAGGAGATACCGAGGGAGTGCTGGTATGCTAAGCGATACACGTGCAAAAGAAACTGTTTCTTTGTTAGCCAGCTACGAAACTCAAACGTCAGCGATCAGTATATTGGAATTGACTTTACTGTTGATATGGAATAATTTCCAGGCATTTTTTCTATTTATCTTGACATGCCATAGATCCTTTATAATTTTGTTTGAAGTTCAAGGGCGCGGGTATCGGTCCGCGTTCTTGTCTATGGTGTATCGATTTTACGCAGTCGACGCTAACATGAAGCTGGCCACAAATTTGTGGCGGGAATATCGCTTGTGGTGTCGCAGGGTATATGATTAAATACAATAATGGAATGAACTGAATTGGAGTTTTATAGTTGTACTATTTTTTACACCTTTCTATTTCTAGCGACGGTGTTTATTAATTTGAATTTTAATGTTAGAGAAGTTAGTCTCTAATTGAGAGAAACGAGTATTGTAAAGCGGATGTAATGACAAAACTGGCCGGAACACGTGAGTGAAATAGTAAAAGCGGGCTCCTCGATCAAAAAAAAAAAAAAAAACCTATTGTAAACATAACTGGTGATTGTTTCGCGAATATTTCTTAACGTGATTTATTTACAATCCGCTTGTTATCTCGTCGTAGTTAGTTTTCAACGAGACAAATTTAACGGTACTTCGTCTGCGAAGGTTCCCGGGAAGAGTCGATATAGTCTTGGAGGGAGAAGAGAAATGCAGCGAGGTCGATGGGTCGCGGGATTATGTACGTTAAAGTTGCCGTACTATTATTGTTGTTCCGCATTCAATTGCCCCGTAGCGTTACCGATTGACGTCCGCAACGTAACACGGCGCCCCTGGACTCGGAGAGTTACGTTTCATTTGTAATCTGTGCCCACCTTACTCCGCCATAAGCGGTGGTATATCAACGAATCCTTTACTTAGTTGATACCCACGCAACAAAGACACAGCCACCAAATGGGTCTACGATCAGCGGGCTTAGCTGTGCGTCGGTATATCGGGACTTTGTATTTTATGAGTTTAAGAGCTCACGGATCAACGGATCCGCGGGCCAGTTTCGATGAAGCTGTGACAGTCGTCAAAGAGATTAACAGCGCAAACTTTGCCGAACCCAGC
>DWQX01006969.1:0-10670 GCA_018245475.1 Pharmacophagus antenor | reverse complement strand
TACATATACATATATATATATATATTTGTATATACACACATATATATCAGCGCAAATTCTACTAAATTCCTAAAACTGATTGACTTTTGATTGAAACTTGATTTTAAATTAATTGATTACTTTCAAATTGATTATTGTAATAAATTTACTTTAAAAATATGTGTTAAAATAAAACTTTTAAGCAACTGAACACGTGCACGACCAACAGCTTTTATAAATACGGCCGCACTGGAGGCACTCGGTCACGGATCACCGAATTCGCGAGCCAGTTCCGATGGAGCTGCAATAGTCGTCAATAAGACTAACGGCGCGAACTTCACCGAATCCAGCAGCAGCAGCACTCGGTCATTCGTGTTCGAGTAATTTTTGAAGTTTGTTTTTGAAAAACCTTGATAACATGAGCGATGATAATAATGTGGGTAATTGTGACGTCGGCAATGCTGACGTCACACTTTTTGGGGTTGTTACTTTATCAAATATATATTTAATAAGAAATGTGTATTAGTAATGATTTAATTCTTTTTTGAATTCTAAGCAAAGGCGCTTTTCAAACATACACATAGATGTCAAAGGAAACAAAATCTTTGTCACTTACACATCGAAGACAAAGTTTTAAATTGTCCCAAGAATCTATTTTGCGTTTGTTTTTAATAACACTTACCCTTTTCCAAATTAATCCAAGCGTGCCCCTGAACGTACCGTTCCCTGAAATGCTCGAGCCTTGACTCCTTTCAGGCGGATCATAGTATAGGTACCTGTTATTATATATTTTAACTCCATTTCAAACGCAAGGTCAGCTAAAGTATATAAAAATTGGAATATAGAAAATGAGTAAAGTGTTAAAGATAGAATGAAATATGTGCGATTAGAATTATAAAAACAAAAGAAACAAATTTTAAAGTAGAATAAAGATGTAAATATGTAATAATTAGATTAAGAGAAAACTATAATAAAATAAATGCATTGTGTCTCCTTATTTAAGCGCGATGTATGAAAGAAGGAAGTGGGATGAGTTATGAAAAGAAAAGAATAAATGAGAGCGAGAAAAATTAGAATGAGTATGGAAGAAGGTAAGCGAGAATAACAAATAAGAAATTAATGACAAGGATATGTATAGGCCTTGTCAAAATGAAACAGGGGTGGACGAGATTTAAAAAAAAAAAACGTAAGCTCAGCATTTCAACAGATCATTACAAAAGTGAGACTAACCTAAAGTTTAGTCTTCTCGCTATCAATGACAACAGTTTGTCGTCACGACCGCCAGTCACTTGAATGGTGGAGTTGTGATATCTGACGAAGTGCCACGGAGGTGCCTGTTCATGGTGAAATCACACTACCAGTAATAGAAAACAAGTAGGGATCGAAGTGTTGAAGAGAATCTGTTTAGCACCTACTGAGTGTACAACGAAATACATCATCATCCTTATCAGTCTGTGTCATTCCACTGCTGGACGTAGGCCTTCCCCAATGCCTTTCACCGTATGCGGTCCTCAGCTTCTCTCATCCAGCTGTTTCCCGCCGTCCAGACTAAATCAGTCCATCTGGTGGGAGAGCGCCCTACACTCCTTCGTCCTATGCGCGGCCTCCACTCCAAGACTTTCCTAACGAAATATATGTGGCAAATGAACGCTATACTGCTTCCTTGTGATTTATTATAATTTCAATTTTGAATGCTTCCGTGGTTCAGTGGTTTAGACGGTTGGCTTGTACTGCGGAGGTACAGGGTGGAATTTTCGAGCCAAAGGAGTAGTGGAGTCTGGATGGTGTTAGAATTTTTCAATCCCGTCTGGCTAGCTACCACCCTCAATGTTAATCTTACGCGTTAAATGTAAGACATGTATTCTGGGTGAACACGCTTTACCGTCTACGGCCTCATTGTCACTCATCTTCAAGTGAAATCGAGGCCGAGTTACCTTATAACCGATAAAAATAAAAGAAAAATCAAAATTGTAAATATATAAATCTAAAATATTCCTTGTGGTATTGATAAATTCGAAAATTATTTGCACACTTTTATAACCTTTACATCGTTGTAGGCAAGTCCTATGATGTAACTGTATATCGGAAATATGCTTTGAAAATGTATTCTCGTTGGACCTTTAGATCGTTAGTAATTAGTTTTGAGGCACATACATGCAATACCGGCACATCGAACTTTCGACCGTGAAAGTTCTGGTACACTGAGCTGACGGGTGGCAGCACTGGAGACCTGTAAAGTTTGCCCGACCACCAATTCACTAAACTCAGGTGGTTCAGCCGATTTGGTGTCGCCTGATTGTAGTATATCCTAAAGCTTGAAATGAAAACAAAAGTTATTAATTAATCATTTATAAGGAGTGTAAATATTAATTCTATATGTACATAAAAAATTTAAAACCATTTTGTTTTCTGACGACATATATTCAAAATCGAAGAATGATTAGAAATAAAAGTTTCTCTTTGTAGAAAAGAATTTGACGTCAGTACATAACAAACTCTAACTAATCTTAAAGACATATTTGTCTGTCTTCACTAAGAGAAAGTGCTAAGATTTATTTTTGTTAACATTCTTATGTCGTTAATGTACAATTATATTATTGGTTTCCAAAGAATTATTTTGATAAGTACATTTAACTTTATCTTCAGAAACCAACACATACGTTAGGACTCTTTTGGTAAAGGTATACTCACATTGTATTCATCTATTTTCATTAATATATAATCAACAAAGCTAACCATTTTATAAGTTGGTAATGAAGAAATAATACTTCCACTAAAGTTTTAAAGGTTACGTTAGTGCATTTTGCTTTGTCATCATCTGTGTTCCGAACTTCCTCTCGCACCTGTGACCAAATTAATTCAGAATTTAAACTTACACACTTTCCCTAGGATTAGTTATCACCGCAACTCTCGTCGCCTCCTTTAACGTCTCACGAAACTTTAGGCTTACATCACCGATCGGCCAATAGAAAATGTACAGTATTGAACGATGTATCAAATTATTTCCAGTTAGCTGTAAAAAAAAATCTAGATACACTTCGAATATTCTACTTTTAGTACTACGATTATTGTAATGCCTATTAACTGTTCTGTTAAAGTTATCTGATGTGAAGAGATAGTTGATTTTTAGGTCAAACGGTAGACTCATACTGAGCACTAGTTCCAGCCTTAATTTCAATTCGAGGTTTATACGAAGACAATAAGACTTTTCACAATTTTTTTCTGGCGACCTAGCTAAATGGAAGTCTTATGTGGAAAGTTTACCTAAATTATAATTTTACTAAACAACAAAGTTCGATTTTTTAGTAAATTAATACACATGCTGGTTTCCAATTGGCAGATGCATTATTCGAAGAATCACTACTGACATTCGAGAAGGTGGCACTTTGATGTAGACCTGCAAATAGTTTCGGTTCGGAAATACACATTGCGAGAATTGAGAGAAGTGAAAGTAGAAAAATTTTTGCCCGATTTTAATTCTCAACGAACACTTCACAGCTAGTATCTTCAACTTTAATTACAACATTATCATGAACATATATTACCTCTGCAAGTATAGTTTCGCATTCCACTGGCTGACAAAATATGAGGCTCGTTCTTTCTTCCGATTTATCTAAACCTTCTTTAAGAAAACTGAAATACTTGAAGTGAACGATATAGATAAAAAAAAGAGAAAATAACGCAGTAACTTAGACTACAGTATATGAATTAAGTACTCATTGTCTGTGAATATATAAATAAATTAAGTTAATCGTTCTGCAAATACAATATTTTGTTAGATATTTGTAGCAAAAAATTTATGCTATTATTAGATAAGATGAAAATAAAGACTGCTAAAATATTAATACACAAAAAAAAATTACAGTTTCCGTTAATAAATTATTCAAAATCAAATGTGCAATCTGTGGCTGCCTTAAATAGATTTTACACATCAGATTAAATTAATAGAATTTGCTATAAAATAATGTACGTATCTAGCGTAAAAATTCTTAGCCGTCTTTTATTAAATAAATAGATATATAAATAACACTTACAACTTCTTTGTTATACTTCGTTATGAGATCTAGATTTACCACTTGAATGTTGTTTTCATTCAATCTATAAATTAATTCGAACAAATCGCGCGCTCTGTGAAGTTTGTGAAAACATTTTTGAGTTTTATTAATTTGAAAACTATATTTTATTATTACTGAAGTGTCGTTGGATGAGAGAGAAGTGGGCATAGGCGGATAACATCGCCAGGATGGGCGTGACGCGATGGACCAGAAGAAGAGAGCCAGAGCCGATACGAGGGGGCCGAGGGCGAACGTCGAATCACTGAATGGATGACATCAGACACGAAAGCTATGAATGGATGAGATGGACATAAAACAGACAGGTGTGGAGAATTAGGGATGAAGCCTAAATCCAAGAATGGATCCTGAGAAGACTATGATGATGGTGACGATGAAGTGTTTGATATAGTCATTCTATATTTTTTTATTTCTTTAACACTTTACCTGATATTTGTCGAATTGCCTCGTACGATTGTTAGGGCTTTAGATGGTATGCCATCAGCGATATTTGTTATGGCGTTAGGGAAGTCCTTGGGCAGACTACTTAACGAATCAAGTGTTATAATATTTATAATGTTAAAGAAACCCGAACACAGTTTGAGCACGGACAGTATAAGAATCACAAAATTCATCGTATAGACGAATTATAATATCACCGAGGACGAGTTTCACATCCAGTGCGAATGGTTAAATGAACAAATAAACATTATTTTCCCGACGAGTGGCCATTTATATACCGTGTCATAGATAAAGTAAGTTGTAATTTCTATATTATTTCATTAGATACTCGTAAATGAATTTATAAACTAAAGAAACAAAAATGTTTTATTTAAATCTAATTATATACCGAGAAATAAAAAAGAACAATAATTGAAATATAAATAAGTGGAAAAAATGTAGCAATGCGTTTCATTATCTTAACCCGTTAGAATCTGCTTGCACATCGTGTGTTGAATAATAGTAAAAAGTATTCGTTAACCGATTACGAATGGGTTAAGAGGATGTCCAGTCGAGTTGAACTCATGTCTTTTACATGTACAATATATAACTTAAGCTTATTTTATTTTTATTACTCTTTTAATTTTTTACACTTCCCCAAAAAATCCTGTCTTCCCGAGTTAACTTAATAAAAGTAATAAATAAAACTATTATCGTAATCTTCAGAGGAAACGCAGAGGCGTACCAAAAAGGTATACAAAAAAGAAAAATGGAATAGAATTTCACTTATTTTTTTTAAACACATACTGCTTAGTACGTTTATTAGACAACACAATTAGTTATATATATTTGGTTTTCGGATTCTTTAGATCAAAATTCAATCGGTTCGTCAAAACTTATGGACTCCGTAGAGGCTATGAACAATGTATAGGCGTAAAATGTTAAAAAAAAAAACTATACCCAGTTTCAGCATAATCACAAGACTTGTTCCTTCTGTATTTGTGTTAGGTGCAGATGCCAATATTTCTCGTTCATCTCAGTTTCACTGATGAATTTACGCCGTGATAATTAATAGTATTTTAAAAATATTTCATATTTAATCTGTGGCGTATCATGTCAATCGGTTAGAATTTGACAGGTCTTTAACTACCTTAATCGGCTGGATCATATCACTGACATTTACCATTGAATAGGTCATGTCATTATTCACATTAATATTTTGATGAGAACATGGTTATAAAGAAACTTGTTTTATTACGTTATTCCTTTATTGAGAACTAGTTTTAATGACATCTCATATTGAAGCTATTGAAGCTCTTGAGTTTCTCGGTTTTATATTCTTTAGTCTTTGCATTTATGTTATCGCAGCTTTCGGTCTTCGTTGCCGTGGTCTATCGACATTAACCGCCATTCTTTTAAATTTTCTAGTAACCTTGGCATCATAGAACAGTGGTAAACTGCTATCGTATTCCCATTTAGTGGTATACCTTTACTCCTGATGTTCTAACCTTGATTAGGTTTACTGCTACATAATAATTATCGTACTAATGAAATTAATCAAATACGATCAGCCCTTTAATGAAGCACCTGACGGTACGGGCATTATTAGGACGTCCATTATCCGAGAAAATTAACAGATCATTAGCGGAATGATGTCGTCATCAGGACACGGCGTTGGAGTGGGGGTGCGACTGGCGGGGGCGGGGGCGGGGTTAGTTACGTCGCTCAGTAGCAGCTTTAAGCTCGCGGTGATACTTTAAAAATTGTTAACATTATTAAAAACACGGGCCATGTGGCTTGCGAGTCGATTAAGGGATGGCTGCGTAGGTTAATTTTCTTTTGTTAGGCACATTAGAAGGCGTATTTTAATTTTTAATTTTTCACTAACAATTTTATTTTTTATTATTATCTTTTTTATACTTAAGTCGAGCAAATGACTCCACTCCACTTGATGTTAAGTGGAATAATAACATAAAATGGTACATTTTGTTAAGCAATGGTCAATTACTGCGTCGCGTTGTGAGATTTGTTATGTTTATATTATTTTCATTATTACCGGTTGCCGAAAGACCGAAAGTAGTCTTATAAAACTCATAATGTTTTTTAGCAATTTGATGACTTTATTGCGCGGCTTGTTAATGTTTTCATAGATTGAAGAAAGTGAATAAGAAAGAAGCAGTCTTTCTTGTTCATATCATCGTTAGATGATAGTGCATTAATGCGTTTTCAATTGTCACATTTTCTAATTTGACTTAAACCCTTGAATGGGGTTATCTTTCGTGCCATCCTTGATGACCACTTTCAATACTGATTTTCAATCACAAAATTTCCTTATACAATCTTTTTTTTATCGGTTATGGGCTAACATTTGGCCTAGATTTCACCTGATGTTAAGTGACAATGAGGCCGTAGATGGTGAAGCGTCTGCGCCCAGGATACATCTGACTCTCACACATATGACTGCCGCAACACAGCAATAGTGTTATGACGGCACATTGACATTGCTGGTGGTAGCTAATAAGGTTTTAAAAACTCTAACATCATCCAGACTTCACCACTGCTGTTGCTTCGGAATCGAATCCAGGACCTCCGCGTTACAAGGCAGGCATCTAAGCCGCTGCACCACGGAGACATTGAAAAATCTAAATAATAAAAATAAACAAATAGGTTATATAATAATCATAAATTATATAATCTAAGTATAGACATTTTTGAGGACAGTAAATTTTGGGCAGGATAACGAAATTTTATCATCCAATTCAATTGTGTTATTTTTCCACTGTAGCAACATTATTAAAAAAAATCGTATAAATTCTCTTATTGAAATTATTTGGTTATTGGAAATTATAATAATTTCTTTTCGTTTTCGAAGAAACGGAGCGGCTCGAAGAAGGCGCGCAAGGTTTTTTTCCCTCGGCACGTACGCTTTGACCTAACGGAGTCCGCCGTAGATGGTCTATTGACTGAAACAAAAGAATTAGATTTAAGGATGAGTCATGAAATTTCGGTTATGGCCATTTTGAAATTTGACTTTATTGTTATATCGTTAGAGTTTATTGGTTGTATTAATTATAACTAAATTTAATGAAGAAAAGATAATGGGTAAACGATTCTGAAAATTGAATTTTTTTTTAATCTGTCATGGGCTAATTCTTGAGGTCGATTTCATCTGATGTTAAGTGAGAATAAGGCCGTAAATTGTAAAGTATGTTGCCCAAGACACTTGTTACGGACTCATTTATTTGTAACCTTTTTGTGTTTGTTACTTGTTTACGGTAATTTTATGAAGCATCGGTATTGTCGAAAAAATTCGCATTACGTCTCCTTATGCTGGTTCGCTAAATAAGTTCTGGTATCCAATATATTCATTAAAATTAAATACAGTTCTCCATTTCCGCACCCATCTCATCGTTGTTAATACTCGTAGCTCTTACATGCAGGCGGGTACGAAAAACTCTACCACCATCCAAACACTATTAATCTTGTGGCCCGGGATCCGAACCTGGGTCCGCCGTGTTACTGGCCAAGCGGGTAAAATACTGCGCCACAGAGTCAGTCATAAATTGGTTGATTAAATTGTAGAGGCTTTATTTGTGTCTTTAACACTACATTTACCGACACATTTTTATGGTTTTCTTTTCGTATCTGTATTTGTTGTGTCCATTATTGTATTCATATTTTTGCTGTTTCGCAATAAAATATATAGAACAATGTCGCCAGAGGCGGTATAAAAAAATTAAAATATCAAACGCATTACAGTATACGTAACTTCTGATGTAGGGTCGTTCAGTCAAAATGACTGGTCCGGTAAATCTAGTGTTAATGAACCTTTTACGGTACAGTTCACCGGAAGTATTTTTTTTTATCGATTATTAGTATAAGAAGAGGAGTAGAAAAGAGAAATAAACTTATAAGCCTTCCGGATATCATTAGGCAGTCCGTTTAATATCAAAACCGGTTCCTGTTAATATAAATCTTCGTTCGAAACATATTTGAGAGCCGTAATGGAAATTCACATATTTCGCTGAATCTCCAATGGAGAAGAATAAATCATTCTTTCACATTTAGATCGCTCACCTATTTTGTCGTCTAAAATTTCTCGAATTGAATAAATTATTTACATTTGTGTTAGAGGTTGTTATTGGGAGAACTTTATTGTGTTTTTATAAAATCCTCCAACGACACGTGCTGAATTCGCAACGAAGTGGGTATAAAGATTTTCGTAGAGAATATGATTTACTTTAAAGGATTGCTTGAGACATTGATTAAAGCCTTCATGCTCTTGCAACGTATGTGGACGTTTAGTTTTTGCATTTACAGTTGAATAAATATTTCTTTTTCCTTTTATTTTTTTATATTTTAATATTTGTTCACTTTCCGTTATATCATCACCGATGAAAACGAAACGAATAGGTTCTATGGGTATTTTGAAATTTGCTTATATCGCTTTCGTCAATTAAAAATCGCCCCTGAAAAGGTGAAGAAGTTTGTTGAGATTTTGTTGTACTACGAAGCAGTTAGAGAAGCGATGCTTGTGGATAAGTGGAATGCTTCGTCACAACGATATGGTGTCAAAAAGAATAATTACCATGACACTGTATTAACTCTACTTATAATATGTAAAATTTTAAGCTTCATTGTCCCAGTAAATTTATGTAAAAAATATATTTCCCCGATTGCATGTATTTATATATGTTTATACAATTTATATAATCCGTCAATTTGTTATATTTTCAGTTATTTAGATCCACACAATTTTTTTTACCTACATTTTATATCCATCTATAGGTTTTCTTTAAGAGAGTTACATTCAGCAGTAAAATCGCTTTTTGTACATTTGTAATTAACAATGTTTCTTTGTATCGTTCTTTATTTAGGTGTACAATAAAGATTATTCTATTCTATCCTTTTCTACTCTAAATCAATTACCACGCGTCATTGTTACAAGAAAGAGGCACACCGTCGCTGATTATTTCTTCAATTGCTTTTATTTGTTAGGACAAAGGTATAAAAGAAAAGTAAAATTTTATGATTGACACCGTTTTCCCGATCCCGAGGCAATTCCTGGCGAAATTAATCACTCTTAAATACATGATAGGGATGGAGGGCTAGCGGACTAAGAACAACTTTTCTATTAGAGTCTTGCAGCTAAGAAATAATGGATAAGGTCCCGTTTTGTTTTGACGTTATTGGTGAGTGAACAAAAAGTATTTACCATTTATGTACAGATGTTATAGTAAAGTTAGCTAGATTATTTTATATCTTAGTCACCAAGAGAGAATTCGACTTTGATTAAATTATTATTTTCCAATTTTTATTGCGAGCGCAACATTTTTGCCGCGCACGACTACTCTGTGGAGTCTCTCTCTGTGGAGTGGAGGATATTATTTGAGGACCTCAAGAAAAATGGCGCTTGTTAAATGTCAACAGTGCTGATGACGAGTCCCCGAATGTTGCGGCTGTCTACAGGCGACGGTGATCATATTCCATCGCGTGGACCGCTCGTTCAATCACCTAATCTACACATAGAAAAAAAAAACCAATCGTTTATGTAATAGATTTCCCCACGCCAGACAGACAGGCTACGTTAGTATAAATATATGAATACGAAATTAAAGTGAAAGATATTAAATTTATCCGCCTAATGACGTATTAATTCCCTCTGTACAAATAATACGACTGTTCGTACTCATTGTACAGTTAGATGTAGTAAGAAAATTGTTAAACATTATATCAACAGATGGCACTTTAATGGGAAAGTAAATTAATTATAGCATGTGTAAAAGCTTAATACAAAGAGAGAGCGAGAAGGAGAGATGTGACGTCACTATTTCAAATGCGCAAAGTGAACGTTAGAGGGATATGACTGATTAATATAATTTCACTGTTGTTGTCGAAATGGGATAGATGTCTCAGAAATTATTGCTAGCCCGGAGCCCGGGTGCGGAGATGTTTTGTGTTAATTGGTTTATGTACACCCGGGAGGTCGGTCCACTTCTACACGTTTATTGCGTCTGCAATCCTTATTTAATCGTTATAATTTTAACGTGGACGATAAAAATATTGTTGTTGACGTGCTATATAGGTTTCGACTGCAACCGTGGCGTAGTGGTTTTACCGCTTGCAGCGCGGAGGTTCGTGGTGGGGTTCGGTCCCACCTGGGTGGCTACCACCGACAATGACAACCTGCCGCCATAA
>DWQX01006968.1:0-10670 GCA_018245475.1 Pharmacophagus antenor | reverse complement strand
ACTAACTTTTGGAGTTTTATTCAATATTGTAATTTTTTCAAGGTGGTCTCAAACTTTTGGCCGGCAGTGTATGTGGGGCGGTGGTTTACAGTTCACGTTGTAACGTTCAAGTCGCGGGTTCGATGTCTGGGCCACATGAGTAGCCGAACCTGAGTAGTGGTAAGGTTTTCTCGTACCCGCCTGGCAAGCTACCGCTCTCAATGTCAATCTGCTTCCTTAACATCATTACTGTGTTCCGATAGTGAAACATGTAAGCACATAAAGTGTTCTGGGCGAAAACGCTTCAGCTTTTCCGGCCTCAATGTCACATAAGGTCCTGTGAAATAGACGCCGTCTTTTTACTTTGTGATCAATCTTAGTGGTTTTTTTGTTTATTGGATTGAGTAATTGTGCTATTTTAATCTTGTTCTATTACAGCTGTACGCGATTTCGACGATATTTTTTAATGGAAATGTCATATTTCGTCGAACCCGTGTAATTTTTTTGAAAAAAATTCAAATTCTGTCTTTCAGATGGTAAAAATAGAAAAACTTTTTTTATATATATACTTAACAGACATATTTGAACAGATTTTTAATTAAATTTAAATATTAGCGTAACCTAATTCAGATTTTTTATTTCGTTCAGATAATTTGTATAATTTAGATGATAAGCAAACATCTATTGTCAACTTAGCAATTATTTTGGCTGGACTGCGAAGGGAACGAAGACCACCCATTTTTGCATATTAAAGTATATTTGTATTATCAGAGTAAGAAGGGACTATTTTTGGTTATGTTAATTGTATTATGCAAGTTAGATAATGACCAAGAGATTCACGGTCGCATAAAGAGCATTTGTTTTCATTCCCATACCAAAGAAAAATAAAATTGAAATTTGCTGCTATTGTTTAATTTTTTTTTTACGTGTATTTCACCTTAACAATAACCTTATTACTATTATAACGCTATTATTGTCTGTAGATTAAAATCTTTACAAAATTAAAATAGTGCGTCAGGACAACTCGTAGCATTTTAAAGTGGAAATTTTAAATATTGGATTTTATACTGTTAATAAATGATAGCTATTTACTACTTGCGATTAATTGCTACGTTATTATTATAAATAAAAAAATCAATATCAGAGCCATCAGCCATTTTAGGCTCAGGACAATTTATTCTTGAGTTAGAATGAATGGTTATTTACAACTGAGTGCTTCGACAGTTGATAAAATTAAAAGCTTGAGTTTTGATTATAGTATATTTTCTTTTATTATTAACGTACACAGAAAACTGTCTAATTTTTTTTATACCACGCTCATAACGACTGTCTTACTTAAGCTACACTAGCATCTACCACAGTGTTACATTCTACATGGTTGTCACAGAGTAAGGACAAAAATATTTATTAAATATGGCCATATTCACAACAGATGGCGACTTAATGTTGCAACATATGTGATACCTTCAATTATTGTTAATTGCCGATTTTTTTTTTTCAAATGAGTACATTAAATACACCAACCATTTTGACATTGGGATAATTAGTATGCAGTTCATTTTTGGAAGCTAAGCAGAACTGATTGCTTTTTAATCAATGTTTGCTTTAAAATTGCTGCCTACGTCCATTTAACTTCTTTTTTAAATATTTTTATATGTCGCCATATTAATTAAATAATTTTACATGTCGCCGAATTTTTTCAACTTATACGCTAGACCAGCGTTCGCCTAACTTTTAAAGACTACATTATGTGTCACAGCTCTAGGCGAAAATCATTCCGTCAAATTATTCTCAATTGATATTTTCTCACTCTTCATTCTTTTCATTTAACTTTACTTTTTTTTACAATTATTAAACAGCATTAGGGTGTTTATTATAAAAATATCCATCTTAATTATAAATCGGGATGTTCGACACTTATTACACGCAATTCGAAATTGTAAAAGCAGATGGATAAAACAATTTTTAAATTTTGTTGTTTTGGTCATTACATTGTCTGTTACTTAAAGAATTTCTTCGTAAGATAATCAATGTACAATCACGTCATCTTTATATAGTATAGTAGTAACAATGTACAGAGATACGTTGCATGCGTGTATTATAGCTATAGGAAGAAAAAAAACTAGGAAACAAGTAATGTGGGTGTAAAATTCATGACGAAACGGAAGTGATGGAGATATATTTACAGATTTATTTACAATACATATTGTAGGACACCTACAAAATTTCATTTACAACGTCAGAACACTTATCAAGATCACAATAATGCCTCACGCTTGTCTCTTACGTATGCACTTCAATTTTATTTTAAAGTATTATTATTATATTAAACATATACATTAGTGCCTCATCATATTGTCAATAAATATTTTGTAATCGGCATCGATTTAACCGGCGGTGGTATACCCCATACGAGCCCGAAAACAACCCGCAGTCCCAATTTAAGCACGGCTATAAAGATAAAAGAATAATAAGATAAAATAAATAAAGAAAAATAATTTCATGTATTTATTTATTCCAAGCTGCGTACATAAGTGCTCGTGCTTGCCCTACAGGCACGACCCTGCGTCTAACACTTACATCAATATCACACGGTTAAATGACAATGAGGCCATGGACGGTGAGTCGTGCTCGCCTAACCCATCTGTCTTTCGTGCGACTGCTAGAACGCAACAGAGCTGTCATGGCGGCAGATTGACACAGATTTGTAACTAGCCAAGCGGGCTCGAAAAAATCCAACCGCCATCGAGACTACACTAGTCCGTGTAGCCTTGGATTCGAACCGAAGACCACCGCGTCATGGTATAGGATTAAACTGCGGTTACTAGTCGAATGGCGAAAAATATCTCAATAAAAGTTATCGCATTCGTCTTTAACGTGCATTGGTCATAATTTATTACACCACATTATTTTATTTTGAATTTATCAAAACACTTTTTTCTGTTATGATTTCAAATTAAAACGTTTTTTTCTAGTCGTCTTAAACTCATTTGTTTTTTCTAGAATACACTTCAAAACGTTTTTACTTTTAATTGAACTAAAGAGTCGTAAGCCTGGGCAGGAAAATGAGAGTTTGACGAGGATAATTTCGAATTAAATTGTGTACTTTTGACTCTTATTATATTACAAAGAGTTAAAAGTTAGTACCGTAAGAAGTAATACAAATGGAAACCCGTTGTTTTTGCAATTGTTTATAATTATATTATTTGTTGTTAATAACTGATTTTATCTTCTTTTTAAACACGTTTTAGTAGTGACGGCCATATATTATGTTTCTCATTGCAATTTTATATAGTATTTAATACCGCTTAAGTTAATATTTTAATATATAAACACATTTTCTCCAAATATTACGTATAATTTATAATTTCGACGCGCGACATCTTCAGATTTTCGTCGAACAGCCTCGTTAACTCGGATCAATGAATTACATTCATTTATATGCACGAACAGAACGCCGACAAGGAATACATTTATGTATGCAATCAAATACAACATTTCCCATCGCCTTTCAGTTTTCTTTTCGCATGTGGTGTGTTACACAATAAACAAATACTTACCATCTAGTGAACCGCACGTTTGTCCATTCGTCTTATAAAAAAAAAAAAAGTAACGCCTATTCATAAATAAAATATTACAAAAGACAATTACATTACAATATCTTCATTGCAGATCTTTATTTAGCATTTAAACGGAGACAAGAAAATGTTTCAAAGGTCGCGTAAGGAATACGCGAGGCCAATATTTCTCAACTCACAGTCCTCTTGCAGAAAATCTTTCAACAACAGATTTTTCAGAGCGGCTCGCCGAACCTTCGAATTAACAATATTGAATTAAATATTTGTACATGAAGATAGAAAATTTATAAAAGTCTAAAAATGAACAAGCCTCTCTTATACTAATATGCTCTTCCATCATCAGCAATTCTTAGAGTAGGTAAAGACTTTTGGGTTAATAACCTCATATACGAGTAGATGTTGATATAAAGGAACGATTTTTCAAAAATATTTATTTAGTATTTATGTTGTCTATTCTAGACATTTTCAATGCCGCGCAATCGACATTATTTCCGGTATTCCCATTTTTTCCAGTTATTAGAGTCCGAGTTTACAGTTATTTCATGTGCATAATTTTTAACCGAGTCGTTAGTATAGCAGTCGTGGCATAGCTTAATAATATTTAACTGAATCTCGGATATAGTGAAACTGCTATTTATCGATTCTTATTAAATTGTTATAGTAAACCTAACACGAATGAAGATCTCAAACTCGACATAACCTACATTGGCCTGACCAAAATGGAAGCAACTTTGACTGCTTTCCAAATGAGTTCTAAAATATTTGTATTCATTATTATACAATTGCAATGACTTTATATACGTGAATGAAGTTATTCACAGCCTAATCTAATATCATCGTCTCTTTTTTGCTGTTAATGTAAGTTGCTGTAGTCTCCGCCATTGTATAACGTATATTTATCACTTATTTAATAAATTTTAATGAACAAAAACTTGTAAAGTTGCGTTAATGCCAAATCGCATTCTCTAACAGCCTAACTAAGGATGTAGCAGAGATAAATGCAAATTTATTATTTAAATTAAATATTGTGTTAGGCAATCTAATGTTAATTTAAAATTTTAAAAAGTGTTTTCGAATTAGAGCAAATAAAACAATATAAGCAAAAATGTTTACCGCCAATGTTTGCCACTTCGCTTGGCGTAACTCCTCCCGAATGAACATCATCTCGGGTCGAAGAGTGTGGTGAGCGAGAGGATCCATTAGTAGGTTCAGGCGAGGGTGTATTGACGCCAACTGCTGATCACTACCCCGAGTTAAATCAGAGATATTATAGTATCATTAACTTATCATGAACCCGTTTTAAATTTTAAAAGCGCCTGTAAGATTTTATGTAGCAAAAATATATATAATATCAAGTGCTATTATATTTTTGATGTTAATGGAATTTTATCTTAAATTCTAAACTAAATAGAATTAATATAAGAATAAACTAACAAATGAGCCCCAACATCGGCTTCTAAAATTCCCGCTTCTTCCAAAGTTTCACCTTCTGCCGCATTTTCTTCAGCCATTTTAAGATATGTTTAGATAAATTTAAATATTGCACCTAATAATTGTAAAATTCTTTTATACTTCTAATGATGCTTCCAAAACATATACTGCTTTTCGATTAATTACATTAAATTGCGTGTGGCATGAAATAAAATATTTTCCTAATATATGGTAATAAATATCTTTACAACCAGTGTAGCGGCAATTAAATTTACGTTTGTTTAAAGTGATTTATTTTAAAGTTAAAAACGAATATGAAAAGGATCATTGTTCAATATAATCTAATGATACTATTACAGCTTTAGTGATCTCATATTGTACTTATTTTTTATCGAAATTACCTTAAGTTTATTTAATACCATATAGTTTTATGAATCTGTTGTGTCACGTGTAAGACACATCTGTTTAATCTGTGGTAAAAGGGTGAGTGAACTGCCTCATTGTTATTTATTGCATTTGCCTCTAATAATACATTAATTAGCCGATTTACGGGTACAGTGAGTGCAATAACACACATAACAGGCTGTGACAGCCATGCCGTTGTGAGTAATATCAGAGGTGTGGCGCGTCTCAGTGGGGCGTTGTTTGGTAGCGCGAGTGACATTAGTTATACGAAAAAATATTCCTTCTAACTCGTTACAAGATGACGGAGTACAAGCTAGTGGTGGTAGGGGCCGGTGGCGTGGGTAAATCGGCATTGACTATACAGCTGATACAAAATCATTTCGTTGACGAATACGATCCTACGATCGAGGATTCATATAGGAAACAAGTTGTGATAGACGGTGAAACATGTCTCTTAGACATCTTGGATACTGCTGGTCAAGAAGAGTACTCGGCGATGCGCGATCAATATATGCGAACGGGCGAAGGTTTTCTGCTTGTTTTCGCGGTGAACAGTGCGAAGAGTTTTGAAGACATAGGATCATACAGAGAGCAGATAAAGCGAGTAAAAGACGCCGAGGAAGTTCCAATGGTCCTTGTTGGCAATAAATGCGATCTCCAGGCGTGGGCGGTGGACATGACACAGGCGCGAGAAGTAAGTTTTGTTTACTAACATTGCATGCAACCATTATCATGTTTGTGTATTGAAATTATCACTAATATTTCTCGTGACTCGTGATTTTTAAATGTGACATATGACAACAATAACAAATAAGTTCTGAACATAACAATGGTTAAATTTTTACAATATTGACTTCAATGTCACATATTTATTCATTTTATGTGATGATTTTATGACTAATTTTGTGTTTTTTTTTTGTTTAATACAAAGACTGATAGAAGAAATCAAATCTCACTTTCATTTCTTTTGTCCAACTTTAACATATCATTCTAATACCTCAAATATGTAGATCTTTTTTAAAGTTTTTTTTTATATAATTATTTTCAGGGTTCCATATTAAAAAGTTCATGAATAAAATCCTATTACTAAGCTCCCACCATCTATCTGTCAGCAGGCTCTACCTTATGAACCTAATTATAGGTAGAAATTATAAATTTTTACAGATTTTGTTTTCATGCTGCTCCTATGATAAACAATATAAACAAAATAATACAAGAAACATTCTATTAGCGTTTTTTTTTCCTTTAACCATAGTTATCACTATATACATTGAACCATTATACATACACTAATTTACCCTCTTGTTTCGTTACATGAGTGACTTGCAAATTGCCATTTTTAAAGAGATTTATTGCTTATATTTTCCATAGCAAATAAGTTATTTTTTCTGTCACCTATCAAAGCCATCATTTCTTTTTACCAGGGGGTATACAAAAATATGCTATATATGATTTTCAGTCCATTTACTACTGTGAAATGTTTGATTCGCTCACAGTAAAAATTGGATCATAAAGGTTTCAAAAACAATTAGACCAGAATTCCAGTAATCAACTCTTAAATAAATTCAACCCATTGATGATGACTGTTTTTGAATGTTCCCAGGAAACATTTATTTTTTCTTTACATAAAACTTTTTATGTTTATTTTATAACTTTGTTTACTTAAGAAATCACACCGAATGGTTGAATTATTATTTAAATTAACCATCAATAGTTTTGAGTGTTATGTAACTTAAAATCTTGTTGCTTCTGAATAATATGCACACATAGTGTGCAACTCATCGTGGGAGTTGGTTCACAACAATAATCACCTAAGTTTAACCAGAGATGAGATGTCACTATCATTTCACTAAACCAATAATACATTGCTTTTTTTTTCAATAAAACTTTTTTACATAACTCAAACGTCACATTAGATCATCTAGATACATTATTTTTCATAAAGAATTACAATAATTTACTTAACATGAGAACATTACAAAGTTATGCAACAAAACTTAGTTATTGTGCATTGAGATGATTGATATTGATGAAGATTTAATAGTCACTTGTTAACAGTCAGGCATAGGTGATTAGTGAAATACAAAGATATTCTATACACATTGCGATTTCTAGATGGGACTAACAAAGCTAACAATTTATTAAGTAAAACACATCTGCCATCTGTTACATAGCTCATTAAATTTATCATTAAATATTTAATAATGATTGTTACATAATTATTGATGTACTGTATTTTTCATTATGTAGTTGAATTTTGATGAATCATTTTTTGTTGAAAAGACTTACTCATGTGAATATATCACATTTAGTACCTGACTGTGGGAAAAGGGGAAATACTGATTTTGCAACAGTTAAGTTGCATTGAAATTTGTTGTTTCTCTTTTATAACTATGTAGAGTTTTTGGTGAAAAGTTTTATTATGTACCATTGTTTCTCAAACTTTTTGTTAACAGACGGAGAATGTACACTAATTTGAAGTCGGTATATTAAAAATTTTGCTACTAGCTCCTCAAACATTGTTCTGTCAGTGTATTAAAGAAAAATCGATTTTTAATTTTGTGTTACTTGTATTTCTAGAGGTTATGGATTAGGGATGGTACTCCCATACAAACCTATAAACCCCGCATGTCCTATTTAAGAAATATAGTGCACATATATTAATCAATCATAATAACTTAGAAGTGTAAAGATAATTATAAGTATAAAAAATTTGGAAAAATTATCTCATATATACATATATTTTTTTTACGTACATATGTGTCGCTTGCTCTGCAGGCTTGCCCGTGTTTTATTTACAATATCAAATAAAACCTGTAATTTGTGATATCTCTCTCTCTGATCATTTAATAATAATTTGTTATCAGTATGATATGAATATCAATTTCTTTTCTAACATGAAAGTATTATATTAATTATTCAAATATCTGTTTCCTAAATCTAAACTGTTAGTACTTATATAAACTTATGCCAGTTGTCACCTGTCTACTTCATTCAATATTGAGATTATACCCCTCCAGCATGTGTTCCATTTTTAGAGTCCATCAACTCTGAATATAAAAGTATAATTGTTATGTTAAACCTCTCTTTTCCCTACTTAGGGGTGGAATTTCTAGAGCTCCTTTCTTAATAGATTGGCTACGTATCACAAAGAATACATGATGTAAATTTCTTGTCTCTAGAACCAGTGGTTGAAGCTGCAAGTTGGTTTATATGTCACTCAGTCAGTAAACCAGCCAATACGTGAAACGCGACTCAAAAACATTAAAGACATTAAGTAAAGAATACATGATTTAAACAATAGATTTACCGGACCTGTCATTTTGGCATACCAACTTGAGATAAAAAGTTCTGTATACTGATATGCGTTTGACTTTTTTACTTTTTCGTACTATCTCTGGCAACATTGTTCTATACGTTTTATTGCAAAACAGGTAAAATAAGAATACAATAATGCACAAACTAAATACAGACTCAAACAGAAAACTTTAAAACATGTGTCAGTAAATCTAATATTAATAGTACAATTTAATGTTCATATTAGATCAGGGATCCCCAAACTATTTTGGACAAATGACCCCTTTTCCAAAATGAACTGTTACCTCCGACCCCCGTGGCCAAATTACCTACTTTTAAGATCAACCCCTTTATTCATATTGGTCCGCTAACTTGAAACGGCTGCTACAGAGTGTCATTTTTCAGACTTAGGTCAATAGAAGCAGGCTTAGGTCGATATCGCCACTTTGGAAATCCCTGTATTAGATGTTTTCTTGTCTATCATTTGTTTTAACTGAAATTCATGCATACATGTAGTTTGTTTTCGGTTTTTTTTATTTTGCAATCTACCTTTAACATGTCACCAGAGTCACCACCATTTTATTATCAAATAATTTGTTATTATTAAATTTATTGCCCTAAGCTAATAATTCAATATCAAACATTGTTGGTATACAATATAGTTAAAAATTATTATTATACAGCTATCAATGAATGTGTCATGCTTATGTTAGTGACAATATAGTTTTTGATTAAAAACTCCATTGTTATATTATTACATAACATTTTACAAATGGATACACTATTGTAATTGAGTCATGCAACAAATAGGAACCGGCTATGGATAAGGTTTATATTTAAACAAAGCACAAGATACAATCACCCAACAAAGTATATCCTACCATTATTAATTAAAAAAAAACATGCAGTACTTAAATATTACGAAAGAAACATTTAAAAAAATTTAATTATACTAATTTTCATTATCAACATTATAAGCAAATAGAAATTATGATATAATTCAACAATTTTAACTTAATAAACTTTTTAAAATATAATGAAACTCACAAATATCTCACAAAAGTGTGTCAACATTGATGGGATTGCTGTAAGTCGACCTTTACTATTCATTTTCCATATCATCTGAGCAATCTGTATCTTAAAGCTGTACTTTGCAACCTTTTTTACATTACATCCTCTATAAATCCTTTTAAAATTCTCATGTATCTTATATAGGTAAAGGAATAAGATGTTATGGACAATTAAGTGTTGGTTACATTTGTATGTATATATTAAATGAATTCTTTGTTTTGGTAATAGTGAAAAAGTGTTATCTCCAAATATCTTTTTTCAAATTATCCTGAAAACAGGGGGCACACTCTTTCATAGGTCCTACATTTAGAAACACTAACTTAAAGACTACAAAAGAAAATTTGTGCTTAATTAGGCCATTGTCTTAGACCAGGGATTACCAAAGTGATTAATATCACCCCTGGGTGTCGATATTGGTTTCCTAAGGGTCGACATAAACGAAAACTGATTTTGGGGGCCGACGAGGTCTAAAAATCGACCCCTATTAAATTAACACAAGTTCTCATTTAAAACTTTCAAGACAGGTAGGTACTCTATTGTTTTTGTTGTGTTACGTGTACTAAGAATAAGTGACCAGTATTAAAGTGGATGTAGATAGATTGGTAAATAGTCACAAGGTTCATCCATCACACTGAATGTTTTATTTTGTCTTAATGAATGAATACTTTTTTAAATATAATTTATTACCTACTTAAGATTCTTGAAGTACTTAATTTGTAATAATCATTATAAATTAATCTTGATATTTACTGAATTGTACACTGCCGGCCAAAGTTTGAGACCACCTTGAAAAAATTACAATATTGAATAAAACTCCAAAAGTTAGTGCTCGACAAATTATTTATTTACCTTATTAAATAGGGAACTTGTTATGTAACATAAAATAATTTAAAAACTACAATAATTGCC
>DWQX01006967.1:0-10672 GCA_018245475.1 Pharmacophagus antenor | reverse complement strand
CCCTCGGTTTCAGTCTTTAACCATCTTTTTTGAGGCGATCTAGCATGCCCCAAATTCATCCAAGCTCCAACTCAAGGAAGCATAGCAACTATAAAAGTATATGTTATTTACTATAGCCCTGATAGAGCCCTCTTCATCAGTTTTCAATGTTCTTTGTATCGCGAATTCTCCGCAAGACTATATGGCTACTTTACCGGAAGCACTAAAGACAATTATTACCAACGTACCTGTTTGGTTCGGACATAAGTGCCAAATCGATTTTCTCGTAACGTATTATTTGCATAAGTAGATCTTGCGCAACCTCACAATGATTCAGATTTACTTGCAGGATTTTAATATTCTTTTGGTCTCTATCACTTGGTAGGCCATCTTATATGTATATGCAGCGTATCTACTACTTCCTGTAATATATTTGCTGGTATTTTCTTTCCCAGTACCGGTATACAGCACGCAGTGCGCTTCTCGCGTGCATTTCCCGATAACACGTCCCTAACCGCTACACTTGATGCAGTATGCGGATCTATCAATTTTACTCTTGCAATTTTTTACCAAGTGACCATACTGCCACACAACATTTGAAGCTTATAAGGAGTTTTCATTCCTCGCGGATACGACATATTACACAGCCAATGCGCACTTACCCTATTTCAATTATTTTATTCGCTTGGCGTACCGGTAGTACGACTAGCGCCGTCTGTGTACCTGTGCATGCTTTTCTCGATGACTTTAGAACACTAGTGTCTAAGGTACCGGTATCCCCAAGTAGGTTCTGAAATGCTTCTCATACTTCTTCATTTGTAGAGACTTCATCGAGATTTTTAACGATGGACCTTTTTTCTGGTATTCTACTTTTGACGGCTGCCACATCGCTTATGGAATCTTTGATTAGATTACAGAAATCTGCTCTCTTACCCTATCCATTTCTGTTCATAACGAAAACCATGCTCCCGCTAACCGTCCTTCGGATTTTCGTAACATGATCTCCCACCTCTTTGAGAGTTTGGTCTTTTTACTCTGCTTAGGATCTCAACATAACTAAGCTGGTCTTTTCTTGTATTAGTCAGGTTTCTGGTAACTGCACGTCACTTTTTACCATTTTTCTTTATATTCATTCTTCGCCTTATGTATCTCCATTTTGTCATTTCTTTGTAAGTGTCTGGTTGGCGTGCAGTATGTTTTTTCTACTACGATCTTTCGCTTTATTCTACTTTGTGATCTTTTTTCCGATTCTGGAGTAATTTTCTTTCTCTTTTTTGGCGAAGGACCTACTACGTGAGGTTTTTTTTTAAATCTCGTTCCCCCTGTTAATTTTTGACAGGGCCTAGTCAATTCCTTAATTATTTAATTTCTTGTAGTTTATTTTTAGCTCACACTCTTTATTCGTCCATTCTCAATTCTCCCTTTCATACATTTCCATTATCTTTTATACTATTTTTTACATTCCATTTCCTTCTAGCATACATAAGAAGACGTTCCATTTATTTACATTTTTCTTATTCTATCTATTCTCTACTTAAGTATACTTATTTGTATATGTTATTTGTATATATAAATATCACAGTTATTAATTTTATTTCTTATTTTTTCTAGTATTATTTTCAGTTTTATTTCCTGCTATTGTTCTTGCGATGACTTTTATACAATATTCTATAATCGCGATATGGCTGTTTTCCCCACTAATCGCGAAGATATGCTGGCTTCCTCTATTATTTTACCTAATAAGGTTTCCGGATCCCATCGCTCCTTCCCATAAATGGGACAGGTGATGATCAGGTGAGACACGATCTGGTCCACTCCCGGATCACGTGTGCACGTCGCACTCTCCTTGCACTTAAACCTGTGCAGGTATGAGGAGAATCCCCCGTGTCCCGTGAGCATTTGGACCAGCCATTCCTCCAGATCTATCCGGCGAAGCGTCCAATAGGCCGAGACGGCGTCCGAGAAAAACATCCGCGTTGTTTAAGCCGTCGTCCTTTCAATACAGCGCCTGTTTCACTCCTCAAGCGTATTCAGCCTGAGCTGTCGCTTGACGAATGAGATAGCTCCATATATACTGGTCTCCTTTTATCCTTCAGGATCGCATCCTTTGCCTGCTCGAGCTGATCCGCTCTCTCATTCCCCTCCATCCCCGCGTGCACTTTCACCCAATACAATCTCACATCCATTCGTTTCTTTTTCGCTAACTTAATATTTTCTTTCCCTCTCAACGCTAAGGGATGAAAGTTGTCAGATTTTGCAACAGTCTCGAGAGCGGATCTTGAGTCGCACAGAATAGCATTTGACTGCGCTGACCCGCTGGCCGCATGCCCCGTCGCTTCTGCTAGTGCCAGCAGCTCTGCCTGGTAGTCGGAACAGAAATTTCCCAGCTTGAGCTTTTTACTGCAAGTCTCTACGCCGCACCCACTTTGTCTTTTATACAGCTGCCGTCTGTATAGATTTGGGCAGTTGTGGTGGGAAGCTGGTCAACTGCCGTCCCTCCGTCCAGGCAGGAGAACTCCACATCAACTTGTTCAGACGGGTGTGGAAGTCTCTTGAAGCTGACTGTTACTTCCAAGTCTCGGTCCCCCAGCACCTGCCGGGAGCGGCTACTCTTTATCTCAAATAAAGAGGCCGCTTCTTGGATCCGCAGATCCAGAGAAAGCAACCCGGCAAGTACTAGGGCCGAGTTCAGCGACGCGGTCCTGTGGGTTCACACAAATTTCTGCTCGAATCCCTTCTGGACCGTGTCTAGCTGTCTTCGTACCAGCAGCTTCTTAGCCGCTGGCGCCCACACTCGCCGCATACATTATGATGGGCTCCAAAACCGCCAGGTACATTGCCCTAATAACCTGCGGGTTCAAGCTCCAAGATACTTTCGCGGCTCTCGACAGTTGGCGATGAAGGCTTTGCGCCTTGCGGCAAACATTCTGCAAGTGAGTGTTGAACGTGAGTCCATCGTCAACTCTGAGGCCTAGTATCCGGATCTTCCGAGTTAGGCCCAAGGGCTTCCCTCCCATGCTATTGGGTCGTCATACTTCAGCTTATTGGTCAGCACCATCACTAGTTTTGTGAGGTGCAAACCTAAGCTTGTTTCTGACCTCCCAATCATGAACATCGGCGAGAGCCTAATTTGCTTCTCTCTACTATCTGAGGTTCGACAGCGTTTTCCTACCTTGCTCCCAAAGATTTGAGAAAAGTTTGAGTAACCGCCGTAACTGTTTGTGGCCTCTGCATTCGCTCTTTATATTCTTTTAAGTAAAGCAAACTGTTGTGAGTGCGTGCGTACATGCGCGCACGCGCGCGTGTTTGTGTATGTACATCACCTTGTCAGCAAAGAGCAGGAGGTCGGTGAGCACCTGCCGACCGGCGTCGACGAACCACGCCCAGGCGGCCGCGTCGCGGAACACACGCGCGAATGCCTGCCGCAGGCAATGCAACTTGCACAAGAACTCCGAATCGGATGCGCACTGCACCACCTCCGTGCGCAGGGTTCTATCGCGAGCATTCAATCACTTTATACATTTATATATTAATCAAACTAATGTACAACGTAGATCGAGGCTGACATAACGCTTTTGTCATTAAATCTTTATGTATCTTGAGTGTTACAAAAGGTGTAAAAAAAACTAGTCTGACAAATATATACATTTATTATAACTCCGACAAATAAAATATTTTTAAAAATTAATCTAGAAAAGATCTAATTTAAACTATAGAATGCTTTTTGAAGTTATAGCAAAGACCTCATTCGATTAGGACAGCGTTCGTACAAAAGAAAACAAAAATTTAATTTTAAGGCAGACACAAAGGCATCTATAAGTAGTTTAAATATTGAAATGATCTATTATTGTGGCATATAAAGAAAAAAAACTTTGGATTAATAAAATAAACTAATACATTAACAAACCTATAAGGTATTCCAACTTCCAATTGTTTAACAGCAGCCTGATACAGCTCAAGATTATCAGTCTCCGTTGAATTTTCGCCGAAATCGTCTAGTTCTCTTAAATCTGCCACCTGAACAAAGTAATTAATACTATTTAGTTCAGTATAACATTTTAAAGAGTCGAGTGAAGTTGATAAATAAAATTAATGAATTTTCGAAGGAAACAATTTAATAACCGCTATCAAAATGTGTTTTTCAGCGAGAAACCTAAACTTTTACAAATAAGCAACTATAAAATTTAATTTTAAAAAGAAACAGGGAGTCCCCAACCTGGTCTTCCGCTGATGCGAAGGACTCGGCACTAGAGTGCAACTCTCGGCGCGCGTGCGTGTTCTGCGTGTGGGAGGAGCCTGAGTGCGCATGCGAGAGAAGACGCGTACGTGCGCCCGCAGCCTCGCCGCCGCTCTCTGACCGGAACAGCACTGAACGCTGATCCAAGAACAGCAGCTCGCAGCGCTCCTGAAACACAAACAGTGACATTATTAATAAATATAAGAGATTTTTTTTTAATTTTAAGATCAACTAATTACATAAAATATATACATTAAATTAGGAATGTGTTTCTTGTCGTCAGTTAAAAAGATGATCAATTTAAAAGATAATAACAAATTTAGATTGTTTTTAAATAGTAATTAGAAAAAATTTTATGTCATAAAAGTTTACCTTCTTATTATCTTAACTTACTGAATATGTTTTGCAATCAAATAATATCATTTGGATTTTTACAAATACCTTTTTAACCCGCCTAAATACTCTTTAAAAATCGATATAAATTGTAACCTGTAGGAGATAAGCGTTCTGTAACAGGTCCTGTATCTCGCGGCAGAACTCCGCCTCCTCGGGCGACGTCAGCTCGAGGGTGCCGGACACACCGCCCCGCGCCCCCATAGAAAACGCAGCCAAAGCATCTTCCCAATAATTGATGCTAGTTTCTAACGCTTCCATGCCTGTACATAAATAAAATTATTACATTATGACCAATAGCCTGAACAAAAGGGCACACAAGATTCATTAGGAAAACAGATTAATTGCAAATATTGTCGTTGTTCTAATGAAATCATGATTTTAAGAATATATGGTCAAGCAACAGCTACGGTGTGGTATTGAATGTGGCTATGCGTTAGTCATCGATTCGGGAGTTGGCCGCGAAGAGACTTGCCAGGATATCGGCTTTCTCCTGTGGCTTGTGAGCTAGGGCACCATCCGGACTTCTCAACGGTGGCAGCGAAGGTTGGCAGAAATTTCTTTGCACGGCAGTGGCCAGACGCCAATAGCTTGGGGAACCCGTAGGATGCCAGACTAACTCTTGGCCAATGCGCTCCTATGTAAGCCTTCTTGCAGGACTTGGAAGCTTTATTATAGGCTTCAGTGAAAAGACATCCGGAAATTTGAGAATGCGGCCCCGAATCTAAACGTGATATGCAGCCTGTTTGGAGAAGACGGCATTTGCACAGTCGCGGTTGAACCAGAAGTTGGGACTGCCCTTACTGACGTGGTCAAAAAATGGGATGTAGTATTCCATTCCTATAGTGATCTCGTTCAGTCTGCTAATCCATAGTGCCAAATGCGGCGTTTGATCACCGCTAAGAGCAACGATTTGGCCTACAGCACTTTGGAGGATATCAAGCAGTGGTCAGACGAGCCCAAAGACGCACTGACCACGACCCGATATTCCTCTGGATGGGTCTTTAATAGAAAGTTCAGCAAGGAAGTCGCTTGACTGATTATATCTGAGATCCTGGTGGGCTGATCGACCAATTGAGTCATGGGTAAGAGCGAACGCGTGAGCAGAATTTCCGGCGTGGTCAGTCATGGTGGAACCCAGCCATATTCCGTGCTGGGCGTTGAAGTCCCCCAAAAATACTATCTTTGCGCTGGGAAACTGTGAAGAGATATGCAGCTATATCCGCCGCCCGACTAAGATCATCGAATAGTCGAGTTGTTTCAACATCGCCAGAATGGGATCGGTAGAGGCACACGAAGACTCTGGCCCGAGTGGCCCCGTCGACGTGCACCCCGAGGATGGAGAGGGAGGGGTCTTCCAAGCAGCTTAAACGGCGACAGCAAACATCCGCCCGAATTTACCAGCACACACCGGCTTTCACTTTGAAGGACTCCTAAAGTACGTAACCGAGATAGTGGAGGTAACTTGTATCAGCGGGCGGAAGTATTTGCGTCTCCCTCAAAAACAACATTGAGGTTAGGATGGTGTCCGCGTATATTGTAGAACTCAACCTCAAACAGCGGGGGAGGCGGGGGATTGTGCACCGCTGTACGAGCATTACGTTTTTTGTATGCTGCCATTGTGTGGAGGCGGAGAGACGTGAAGCAGGTAGGCGTTGAAGCGACATACAACGGTTAAAGTGTGAGCGGCTAGTCCCGCTGGTGGAAATGCCTGTAAAGCAGAGACGTCGAACCGTCGAACGGAAGGGCCTCCGAACCCCCCCGGGAATGGCCGTCGGGACCCACGTTCCGTTCACGGGCCGACACGACGGTCCACCCCGAGCTTATGCGCGGCATGATAGGGCAGCCTCGCGAACTGATTAGGCACGCTTGGGCCCCTGTACTATACCGCAGGCGGTCAGCGGGATAGCTGTTTCTACGGGTCTGCCTGGTCAACGGGTCGATGAAACCGTTTCGGCATCGGCTCGATGAACGCACTCACCGGACTAAAGAAATGTCGTAACAACGTTCACCCGGGCCCTGGTTGTACGCTGGCTGAACCCGAAACGCGACCGTCGAGCGGGCTCTTCACGGTTTTTTCACCATGTGCACGGTGGTTACTAACCAGTCGGACATAAGCTCTACCACCATTGGAGTAGATCGTCTCACTCGAGGATTCCAATAGTCGCCTCTTACGACACCCATGGGAAGAAAAGGGCGGTGAATAGTATTCTAATGTTACTACTTCATCTTTTCATTTCTTATGTTCAATTAAGCAAAAGTGCGTCATAAATTTTGATACTAAATACAAATACTAGGGATCATATATTTTAGAATGACTGTTAAAAGTCAGAGCCTATCCCTTATTATTTGACATCTTTTACACTCTTGTTGCAATTTTTGCAATTTTAAAAGTTGCAACTTCTTGCACAAAGTTTAAAAAATAAAGATTAACTTTTGTTCGTATAATAACATGAATAACATGGTTTTAAATTTTTAATAAATTAAAAATATCTTTCTATTATTTTAAATTGCTATAGTTAAAAAAATTTTTACTCTAATATTAGATTTACCGACACATTTTTATGGTTTTTTTTTTCAAGTTTGTAGAAATTTTTAGCAATATTGTATTCTTATTTTTCGTGTTTTGCAATAAAATGTATAGAAAAATGATGTCAGAGGCAGTATCAAAAAAAAATAATTTAAACGCATATTAGGATATCGAACTTTTTATACAAGGTTGGTCCGTCAAAATGAGGTTTGTAAATCTAGTGTTAAAAAAAGCTAAAAATGTTTTTTGTTAATGTGTCAAATAAATTAATTGCAGTAGGGGATATTAGTCACCTTATAAAATAATCCATGACAATAGTGTTAAAGACCTGACTATATATGTCATGTGAAAATCTACCAGAGGTCTGTGGAAATAAAAACATAATTTTCGTATATTTCCTATAAAACTTTAATATAATGTACTTATTGATATAAATTTGTCTTATATTCATAATAATATTAGTGTAATTCATTTATAATAATTAAAAACCAATGGTATATGACACGGGAGATGCATTAATCTCAGTTTATGAAAATACATCATTTTTTAAAGTAGACCCATTGTTCAAATGTTGCATCTGATGTAACTGTTGAAGGGCATCTTGAATCCCACTATTTAGGTCTTGGACGGTCCCTGCAATTGCAGACAATGCATCTGCCATTCGAATATCTAATATGTTTCGTCGTTCCTCTTGCACTCTCATTATACTTGAGATTGACTCTAGAGCCTCTGCCATTCGCTCTTCCGCTGTTATCCTTCGTTCTTCCAATTCCAAAGCCCATTTTGGTGGTGGTGAGGTCGATTGTGTATCATCATCTGAAAATGTGGTTCATTAAATGAAAAAAACTTAAAGACTTGTATTTAACAAGGGATTTTTAGAATTATTATATGTATGCACAAATACATAATCTATTTATTAAAATGCTAACATGGCTTTGTTGAACAAAACCAAGAAGATAACTTTTTTAGCTTCAATATTTAGTTAAAGTTAAGATTTATTAAATATAATATTAACAATTTACATTCTTTAATAATTCAACCTGATGTGGTTTATATTGCAAACATAGCAAATGCTACTGTCAAATAATTGAGAGGCAAACATAACATATATATGAAATATATACCTCCTTGTGCTTTTGTAGTGCTTATTGACCACTTTGCTTTGCTATTTGCTTTTACTGGATTGTCATCGATCTGTTCAGAATCTGAATCTTCAGCCATAAAATCTTCCAATTGTTTTGAAGATGAAACTGTGGCCGCCACTGAACCTTTTCCACTAAGCTCCAAGACCCTTAATTCTAAGTCATTGAGTGGTACAAATCTATTTGTTCCACTTTGTGAAGCAGATTGTAATCTACGAGCATCAGCTGCTTTTCTTCTGCATTTATGTCGCCACTCAAACCAGTACTAAAAAAGGGATCCTAATTGAGAAATAACACATATTTATTTAAAGAAATAAACTCACTTCATATAATTTTACATCAGTTTTTTTTTTTAAATTATACAAAAACAAATTTTATTTTCATGAAAAAGTTTATTTTGTTGAATCTTTTAAATTATTATCTGAGCAATGACTTCATATGATACCAATTATACTCAGGACTTTACACCACCATTTGCATGGTAGAATTCCAGACATGTCCTTCACTTAATACTTTTACTGTGTCTTTTAAACTAAAAAATAGTAATGTTTGCATAATATCTGTTTAGATACAATTGTATTTTATAATTATAACTGCACTAAATGATGCCCTAAATATTATATAAAACTTTTCATAACAGGATCTAGAATTTTAATTAAAAAAATTACATAGAAATAAATTTTCAATTTCTTTAAACGCAAAAAGTTCAATTTAAAGACTTACTTTCTTCCAACCATCTGGAGTTTTTAAAGCACCGGTTTCTACTGCATTGAGTTTTTTAGCTAAAGCTGTCCATTTTTGCCGAGTAGCTTGGTGCGACACTGGCGTGCCAGGGGGCAAGCCTTTAGACATGTCCTTATTTTCTTCCAGAAAATCTATTAATATTTCTAGTTGTTGTCTCAATATTCTTCGAGGTGGTGCCATCTAAAAGATTTTAGACATTATAAATAAGAAATAATACCATAACATGAACATTTAAAGTTGTAAAAAATAAATAACTTTTTAAAATATGAAAATGATACTTACTTTGCAAAACTTCTAATTGAAACAGAAGTTTCAAGTTGTATAAAATTACAACAAAAACGAATCGCGCGCTATTAACTTGACACAAGCAATTTCTTTCAAACGAATTGCGAAAGGGATATGTAATGGTGACTGATTGCTTTGGTTTAAAAATGTCGTATCAAATTGTCAATAATAACACCTAGGAGCCTCTACCTTTTATACAATACGCTATTAACAAAACTATTTTTTCCTAAAATAAAATATAGATGGCGTTATACAATACTTATGCGTATAAAATTATGAATATATATATATATATATGAAATTATAAAAAACAGACTGTTAAATTCACATACGAATTAATAGAACATTTTATATGCAAATAATTTCAATACGATATTTACAATAAAAATTATAAATATTTTTATGTGTGCAAATATATGACCTGCATTTAAAGAAACTAAATAGGAATAATATTAGCAACGAATAATTAAATTTTAGCTATTGTTTAATATTTGAGCATCATAGTTGTGATATGTTCGAATTATTATATAAATATTATTAAAATTTTACTATAAACATAGCTATAATTCTTATTGTACTGACATCTAGTGCCAAATACTACTATTTTAATAATTTTACTATTTTATCATACAAGAGCCATCTACATGCTTTTACTAAACTGTTAACAGTTTATTGACAACATACTATTAGTAATGTATTAAATTACTTAGGCTTCGTAAATCGTATTTTAGTAAAATATCTGTGAAAATTATTTATGAGATCATGGGGAAAAAATTTTAGTCCACTATTTATGATAATAATATTTATTTATTTAAGATACAAAAACCGGACATAAAGAAATCAAAATAAATTAAAGGATTATTCGATAATAACCAATCTCTACCTAAAAATGATTTTATAGTAATGATACCGCATTATCTCATAAATTTGTCTCGTAATCTCTTATAATAGTAATTGTACATTTTTTTCACATTACTCTATAAAAAAAATTATGAATAACAAAAGAAAAACATATTCTACAAACGACTTTTCTCACACATGTTCGATGCCGTGCAGGAACAATATGCGTTATAAATAAAAACAACAATTTTCTAGTAATTTTGATTTACGTAGTTTACCACGACCCAGTTCTGAGGTAATATTAAATAGAAGGTGAGCCGGTCAACAAAACGTCGGCTTAGTTTTAAATGTAATTAATTTCCTAAAAGGAAATTATATGAAAAAGCCTTTAACAGCTTTAAAATTATAAATGTAAAATAAGATAAATAACAATGTTGGATATATTTATATATATATATACACTGCCGGCCAAAAGTTTGAGACCACCTTGAAAAAATTACAATATTGAATAAAACTCCAAAA